>JAVALU010000133.1:0-35116 GCA_030770095.1 Gila robusta
ATTTATAAGATCATATTTAACATCAATATTCAAACATGAATATTAGCATCTTCTTTACCAAGCTCTATTTTCATCATGAAAACCAACGAGAATCTTAAAAGACATGCATTTAATTTAATAACATTCAACATTTTCAATACTTGAACTCCTCCTTCTTTGGGAAGGTATAAGTCAGGCTTCCTGTGGGCGAGCCCCTCCTATTAGGAAGTTCCAGAAGAAGGTAAGACAAAGAGTCACCATTAACAAACAGATCATTATTTGTGTAATTTACATTCACCTTCTCATTTACAGGCACCAAAGGCTAAGACCAACAAACATGAGTCGCAATGAAATGTGCACCTTCCATTCGACACATGTGAGACAAAACAGTAAATAAACTTATTTTGAACACAAAACCCATTGTTTGGTTCTTTGAATTGAAAGTTACATACCTCACTTATCACATTTCTCCCTTTCCCCCCCTCTGAATGGGATTAGTCTGGTAACCGGGATAAGTAATCAGCAATGAGATTTTCTCTTACCTGGACAATGCTCAATTGTAAATTTATATGGTTGCAGAGCCAGACACCAGCGCAGTATCCTCGAATTACTATTCTGCATTGTTTGTATCCATTTCAAGGCTCGGTGGTCAGTTTGCAGGGTGAATTCCCGCCCAAGTAGATAATATCGGAGAGAGTCAATAGCCCACTTGATCGCAAGGCCTTCCTTTTCGATCGTTGAATATCTTCTCTCTCTGTCGAAGAGTTTTCTACTCAAGAACAGTACTGGCCTCTCACTCCCAGACTCTCCTTGGGCCAAAACTGCTCCCAGTCCGACATCCGAGGCATCCACCTGCCCAAGAAACCTCTTCAAGAAATCAGGGCCCTGCAAAACTGCTTCTTGACATAACAGATCTTTAAGTGCTGTGAAAGCTCCTTCACACTCCACTGTCCAGTGAAACCTAGAAGGACTCTTTTTGGTTAAATCAGTCAATGGGGTAGCCAGAGTTGCAAAATAATGGTGGGTGGCAAAATAATAAAATGGTGGGAATACCACCCAATTAAACAAAGGAACGATCTCACTTGTTTCTTTGTCTGTGGTCTTTGAATATTTTGAATACACTTAAGCTTCTCCACTTGTGGCTTAATCTGACCATGGCCAATGAGGTATCCCAAATACTTCACCTCTGTTTGTGCCCACAAGCATTTGGTGGTGTTAATTGTGAGTCCAGCTTTCTGAAGCCTACTTAAGATATCACAAAGATGATCTAAATGTTCCCGCCATGTTCCACTATATATCACTACATCATCTAAATATGCTGCTGCATATTGGTCACACCCAGCAAGTACATTGTCCATAAGTCTCTGGAACGTTGCTGGTGCTCCGTGTAACCCGAAAGGCATTACATTATACTGATAAAGTCCTGTGGGGGCACGGAAAGCAGTATATGGCTTACAAGAGGGCTCAAGGGGCACTTGCCAGTAATCTTTACAAAGGTCTAGTGTAGTCCTGTAACGTGCATGACCCAGTCTTTCAATCAGTTAGTCTATTTGAGGCATCGGGTAGGAATCAAAGCAGGATACGCTGTTCAGTATTCTAAAATCTGTACAAAACCTCAGTCCACCATCTTTCTTGGGAACCAGAAGTATAGGACTTGACCACTCACTTTGGGAAGGTTCAATTATTCCCATCTCCAACATCGTTTCAATCTCCTCCTACAGTTTCTCTACCATCCTCTCAGGAACTTGATAAGGCTTCTGTCGAATTGTTACTTCCTCTTTCAAGATGATGTAATGGGTGACCACTTTGGTAAGCCCCGGTCTTTCCTGGAAGAGAGATGGAAAAGATTGACGTACCTCTGCGTGTTGTTGTTGCTGTTCACTTAAATGTAAATTACAGCCAGGATCCTCAGCTGAAAGTCGAATTGGTTCCATCTCTAACTCATCTTCTTCCTCCACGACTTCTGGGCATCTTGTAGATTTTCTTTGGCCAAAGTCCGGAATGTCTCCAACTTGTCCCTCATCTGCAATACCTAAGAGATGACACTGCACTGGGCTGGTTTCTCTGCCGTCCATTCCTCTTTGAGCATGTTCAGGGGACCTCGAACTTGCTTGCCTTACAAAAGCTCAAAAGGAGAGAAACCAGTTGAACATTGGGGAACCTCTCTATATGCAAACAAAAGAAAAGGAATCCATTTATCCCAATCTCTACCTGTCTCAGCCACAAATTTTTTTAGCATGCTTTTTAGTGTGCCATTAAAACGCTCAACTAACCCATCAGTCTGTGGGTGAAACGGTGTAGTTCGGATACCTTTAATGCCCAATTGGTTATACAGTAACTTCATCACATTAGCCGTGAAATTAGTCCCTTGGTCAGTAATAATCTCAGAAGGTACTCCAACTCTGGAGATCAAATCAATTAAACATTTCACAATATGTTTAACCTGGATCGATCGCAAAGGGTACACTTCAGGATATCTAGTTGCATAGTCGCAAATTACCAGGGCAAATTGGTTACCTGAACTACTCTTCACCAAAGGACCAATTATGTCCATACCTATTCGATCAAAAGGGGTGCCAATGATTGGTAAGGGCTGTAAATAACTTCGATCTGTCTTACGGACAGGAGCTACAAGCTGGCACTCAGAACAGGTCTTACAGTAATCTTGCACTTCCTGATACATTTTGGGCCAGTAGAATCGTTGACTAATTCGCCCATAAGTTTTCTGCTGACCTAAATGTCCAGACCAAGGTATAGTATGACCCAGATGTAAGATCATCTTGCGCAGTTCAGTAGGCACAACCAATCTGGGACTCTCTGTGTCCGCTATATACAAAAGATTGTCTTTTAAGATAAACTGATCCCCACCAAACTGTGGTACACCCACAGGCTTACCATCTACCTCACACAATTTTTGATACAGAGGTTGTAAGGTAACATCTGACTTCTGCAATTCCCCAAAATTTTCAGGCATCCTCCATTGAGAATTAATGAAATCTGACTCAGGTCCAGGGAGACATGGCACAATATCCTGGGCCCTAACTTTCCCCCTATGTTTGTCTTGCTTTCTTTGTCTTTTACTCTTTCTAATCTTCCCACCAGACCCAAACAAATCCGCATGGACATCAGGAAGGGGTTGTAGCCCTTTAGATTGAGATTGAGTTACCACTGCACAAGTTTTGGGTGTTGCATTGACCAGATCAATTAAAGAAGGAAAATCATCACCTAACACCACATCACATGCCAGATTGTCAATTACCCCCACCCTCAGCAAAAATGCCTGTCCATCGACAACCATGGATACATCAGCAGTTGGATAGATTTTTTCTTCCCCATGTACACAACCTTAACATACTGTATCCCCATAGTTTAACACTTCACAGTTCAGTAAATGTGATTTTACCAAGGTTTGCGTACTCCCCGTATCTACAAGTGCTTGAGCAGGCTGACCATTGACAATTACTGATAAGATAGGTCTATGCTTGTCAGTAGATTTTACCAGTTCATTGGACCACTCCTCTCGGGGAACATAACACATGTTTGTTACCTTGGGTTTTCTTAATGGGCAAAGAGATGCCTTATGCCCAGGCTGCTGGCAGTAAAAACAAATCAGAGGCCCTTTGGCAAAAGTAGAAGTTTTCCCCACTACTTCCACTGTCTGATCACTGGGCTCCTCAGTTTTACCCTTACCCACAGTACCTTTGTAAGTCCGTTGTGGTTCCCGATGTGCTGCCATATACCTCTCTGCCAATCTCGCAGCTTCCTCTCCCATCTGGGGTTGATTTTCTTTAACCCAAGTCCTCACCTCTGGACGAAGAATCCTCAAGTACTGCTCAAGAATGATCGTCTCTCCTATCCGATCCTTGGTCTTGACTTCAGGTAGCATTCCACCTCTTGTACAACCCTTTAATTCGATTATAGGTCTCTCTGACACTCTCACCAGATGGCACTGTGAGACTCCTGAAGCGTTGACGATAAGTCTCCTCCGTTACATTGTACTTCGCTAGTTCTGCAGCCTTGATGTCCTCGTAGAAACTGGAACGTTGTTCATCCATCCCAGCATACGCTTCCAAGGCCTTGCCGGTCAACAGAGTGACAACTCGAGCCGCCCATTCATCCGTTAGCCATCCCCACGTTCTTGCAATGCGTTCAAAACAAATAAAAAAAACTTTCCACGCGTCCCCCTCAATGAATTCAGGAATTTGTGGTTCATGATAACGTCTATAAGGTACTGCTGGTGATTGACTCATAGCTGGTATGCTATCAACAACAGGGTGAGCTTGAGCTGAATGCATCATACCTATAAATGGTGGTGGATGAAAAGTTCTTGGTGTAGGTAAGGGGTGGTGAGTATTTTGGCTGACTTGCTCTTCAAACCCCCATTCATTTCTAGGTTTCTGAAAAATGGTGGATTTCAAATCATGCAGTTCATCAAACAGAACTTTCTCATTTCTTTGTTGTTGTCTCATGAAATCTCTTATTTCTGTCAAAAATTCCTGTCCCATAACAACATTGTCTTTACCATTTCGAGGAGTACTAGCTGTCCCAGTCTTAGGTCTTACCACCAGATCAGTCTCTTCTTGAATATTGCCTGCTTGGTGAAACATGCTTGAAATGGCTTCCTCCTGTGCATCAGCCCCCAGCTCTAAATCACCAACCTGAGCTTCCAATGTATCCTCTTCTCCCTCTGAGAACAAAACAGGATGTGCTCTGGTAATCCGTAGAGGACCAGCATGCCCTTTAGCAGTCATCTTACTACTTCCAGTTTTCCTCTTCTACTGCCAGTTCCCGCAGAGACGTCATAATCCAACTTCTGACACCAATTGTGATAAAAATAGTCTTGTTGTGGCTAAGCAGGCAGCAAGAAAAAGTAAAAACTCTGAAGTCTCTCAAAGGTGATTTCATTTTCTTGTCAGGGCATGTTCCAAACAGTGTAACAGGGTTCCATCCACCAAAATTCCAATACAGGAATTTTCAAAATAGAAACAAAATAAAGGAAAAAAAAAAAAAACATAACAAAATAATATTTACATGAGAAACATCAAACACGTTGGCTACTGGCCCAACAGTCACCCTTTGTTCTCTCTCTCCCCCTTTTGTCCAAACAATCAGACTCTTTATAGTTGAGGCTCCTCCCCTCAAATTCAAACATACCAATGGCAAGGCTGTCTCAAATACAATCTACATAGCTTATTTATAAGATCATATTTAACATCAATATTCAAACATGAATATTAGCATCTTCTTTACCAAGTTCTATTTTCATCATGAAAACCAACGAGAATCTTAAAAGACATGCATTTAATTTAATAACATTCAACATTTTCAATACTTGAACTCCTCCTTCTTTGGGAAGGTAT
Organism: Gila robusta; assembly: GCA_030770095.1. Classification (NCBI taxonomy): domain Eukaryota; kingdom Metazoa; phylum Chordata; class Actinopteri; order Cypriniformes; family Leuciscidae; genus Gila; species Gila robusta. Next base: position 5,340 of record JAVALU010000133.1, read on the forward strand.
AAGTGAGGCTTCCTGTGGGCGAGCCCCTCCTATTAGGAAGTTCCAGGAAGAAGGTAAGACAAAGAGTCACCATTAACAAACAGATCATTATTTGTGTAATTTACATTCACCTTCTCATTTACAGGCACCAAAGGCTAAGACCAACAAACATGAGTCGCAATGAAATGTGCACCTTCCATTCGACACATGTGAGACAAAACAGTAAATAAACTTATTTTGAACACAAAACCCATTGTTTGGTTCTTTGAATTGAAAGTTACATACCTCACTATCACAATTACTGATAAGGCTATCAGAATTTATGTTTACTGTTAAGAATAACAGTTATTGTTTTTTCTTGTCAAGAGGGCCTTGAGGATGACAAGTGTAATGATAAGGATATCATTAATGATTAACGCTAATAATTTTTTTTGTTTTGTTTTTTGCTTGTTAAGATAACAAGTGTAATGATAAGGATATCATTGATGATTAAGGCTAATAATTTTTTGCTTGTTAATGACAAGTGTTCTGATAAGGTTATCAGATATTGAGCTGTGTTTCTTATTAAGGAGCGCGCTGGAAGGCTGGAGGGCCAGAGCGCTAGAGTGTCGTTCTATGGAACGGAATGGCGTTAGAAAATAAAGTCTAATTATTTCTGGCATCAAAGATCTCTGCGAAGTTATTTTCCATAAAGATTGAAAACCACTTCATGTTAAAGTTAATGAGATAATTAAGTGAATAATTGAGTGATGATTGAGCATTATTGAAGACACCTGATGTTAACAAGCAGAATCACTGAAGGAGAAAACCGGAATTTAAAGTCATCATTATGGTGATCAGTGTTTGTTTTAGTTGGGCTCTTGACCCTCACATCATTGACTTTAGATTTTGTTTGGTTGCTGTACATGAGTTTAAACAGCCAGATGATCAAATAGAAAAGGTGATCTGATGGTGTTGGTTGAGTTTTAACATAATCATTATATCACGATCATTTGACCTGAATCACTGAATTTCACTGACACCCAATTTCTGAGTTAAGTTTACCATATGGATTATAGCATCACTGTCATTGTAGAGCATACCATTTTTAGCCTTTTCAATGAAATCCAAATGATAAGTCTTTTTTTGCTTATTCTATTATACTTTTTCCTTCCAAAAATGGACTTTAAAGATACAAGTAGCCTAAATGTCGTTTTTTAGAAAATTCAAGAAATTATTAATTTAAAAAAATTAAGTTTAAACATAATGAAATGCATCCCACACCTAAACACGAGGCCTGGTGAATCATCCGGCACAGACTGGAGGAGGAGCCACAAATCCGTGAGTACAGTTTACAAACCCATGGGAACGGATTTATGAATTTGTGGGTACAGATGAATTTGTGGGTACAGATTGCAAAAAAAAAAAAAAAAAAAAAAACTTTTAGCCTTTTATGTTCAAACTGGAGTCAGTCAAAGATGGAGAGACTCAAGAAGAATTGACATCATGTAGAGCAACATTTCTGAATGGTTAATAGTTGATGAATTTGTGTAGCTGGTGTGTAGTTATCTTCTAGTCATTGATTAGCATATTCTGTCTTGATAATCTATAAATCGTATTCCTTTCATGTAAATTCTAGGGTTGTGATGTCACTAACCCGGGAGGAATGTCGTGTAGTACCAGCCATTTGTTGTAGTCCTTAAAAAGCGAATTCTTTAAAAGAAAATATCTCCCTTTGCTTTGAACTTTGAGCGTCGTAACTTTGCAGATGTTGTTTATTCTCAAACAGCAACATTACACATTAACTAAAGTTAGAAAATTGAAATCATAATCAACCAGCCCTTTAAATAAATATTAGTTTAAGCTTTGATTAGTCACTCAAACCTTTATCTAAACCTCTTACATCGGCCGCGCATATCTTCCATGTTTTGTATTTTTTTAACACTTTTTACTTGTGTTTGTAGTTCCTCCTCCAAAGTGCAATGGATTGTGGGTAATATTAGCTGTTATAGTGAGCACGGATCCACACTTCGAAAATCCTCCGAAAATAGTAGTCCATCCAGGGACTTCTGGCATACTCTTTTCAACATACTATGCTTTGGGACACACTTATTTTAATCTCACACACTGTTTAGGATGGATATATGGACTTTGAGACGCAGGGAGAGTGTATTAAATGCTCCTTAGGCATTCTTTCAGAGCAGCTCTGGAAATGTTCATGTCTTCATATTTTAGGATTAGAGGTGGGGTTTGGATTAGGCAATCAGGTAGCGACTTCATCGAGGGGGTAATAATTTGGCAGGCAGTCGAAAATCAGGACAACACCAGGATTCCCTCAGCATCACGGAAATCATTCGGCCTAAAATTATAAACTTGACATAGCTGTATCTGCATGGAGGGATGTATGGAGCTTATATTATGACAAAATGATTTGAATTGTGTAAATTTGAATTACTGACAAGTGTAATCTAACAAAATTGAATTATATGGAATATTAAATAGTTCTTAATTTGATTTCATTAAACGAATATTGAACATTTGAAATTTGAAGAATTTAAATGTTTTAATGGCTGAATTTTATAAACATGTATTTTCAAAACAGCTGTTTTTTGTGTGTTCTGAATTCTTAGCAGGGCCGGAGTGGGACTCATTTTCAGCCCTGGAGTTTCATGCCTTAGACCGGGGAAGAGTAGAGGGTCTCAGAAAAGTCGAACGGGGCATTTTGATTGCACTGCAGTCGTTTTCTGGCACAAACGTGGTGGTGGTTTAAGAGGATTTGTTCAGTCGTTTTTTTTTATTTAATATTGAAGGTTGAAAAATAAGAAAACAGCTTGAATGTTGTTGTTGTTGTTTTTTTCATTTTATTTAAACTTTAGCCCACTTTAGTTCCCGACTGACTATATTAAAAAAAATTAATTAAAACCTCAGTAGGCTATATAAGTCTGCAATAGTGTTGTGTACAGCCTTGTAATTCATTGTATTTTTCAAACATATAATTTTCTGTTCAGTGCAATAGCCGTAGGCCTACACAGGGTTTTATAAATATAGAGGTCCCAAAAGTGATCTTGCTAGGGGGTTCGGGGGCATATTATTTTTCCACTGTCATTGGCAAAAAACTTATGTATATCTGTGTTAAATAGGAATCCATTGTAATAAAGACAAGTTATTCTCATTCTGGGCACAGTATGCAATAGGCTATTGCTACCTGCTCTCCTCTCTTATCTCCATCTCCTGCTCTCGTTCTTCTTCTCTCAGTCTCTTTACCTGTAAATCTCCCCTCCCCGAAGCTGAGCTTTGATTGATACAGTCTTTGCAAACTGATTATTTATGTCGGTCGTTTAAAACTTCTATCGTAAAACAGCTGTTTAGTTTAGCCAACTGCATCTTATCTCGTGAACGCGCCGCGTTGGGATTCGCGCAAGGCTCGCGCTTCTGTGAACATATATCCTGCTTTGATCGGTCAAGCATTTTGCCTTTGCCGACGAGCGGTGTTTGAGTGCTGATGATGAGGTTGGTTATCCTCGCGTTATGGTGGGTACGGCCCTGACTCGTAGGCGCTATTAGTTGTATCTCTTAGTTTTTGTGCGCACATCTCTAACAACTGACTTTTTTTTTTGCTGTGGGGCTGCGAGAAAATAATAATAAAAAAATAGTGGAGCTGCGCTGTGACTTCAGCCTAGGGAAAGCATTCAACCCAGTGCCATGACAACACCGGCCCTCCTAGCCAATAAAACAGACCGGCCCACCGGGAATTCTCCCGGTGCTCCCGATTAGCCAATCCGGGCCTGATTCTTAGACTGCAAATATCTAGTTTTAAAAAAACAGTTTCAAGTTTCAATATGAAGAAGAAATTTCGGAACTTCTAAAATTCAAAACGCAAAAAATTCAGATCGTACAGAAAGTAAGTCACAGGTCATCCACAGGGAAGAGTAGAGGGTCTCAGAAAAGTCGAACGGGCATTTTGATTGCACTGCAGTCGTTTTCTGGCACAAACGTGGTGGTGGTTTAACAGGATTTGTTCTGTCATTTTTTTTATTTAATATTGAAGGTTGAAAAATAAGAAAACAGCTTGAATGTTGTTGTTGTTGTTTTTTTCATTTTATTTAAACCAGTGGCGGCTGCTGGTCTTTCAAAGAGGGGAAGCTAATTTTTTTTTAAACTCGACTGTCAGGTGTGGGGATGGTGAAAAGAGCGAGGACTCAGGTGCAGAGTTGATGGGCTTTATTTTAATAATAATAATAAAATAATACAAACAAAAACTACAAACCAGCACAGGACTGCAAACACAAGGAGAATAAATAGTGAGCAAACAAGGCAGGTAACAAGGGAGGACCGGTGGGGCAAAATAACTAATAATCAGGAAACAAGATAGGAGTCGACACAATCGACAGGAGAGCACATGCACAAGGAAAACACATGACAAGCCATGTGCTCACACCAAACATGACAAAAAACACAAGCACATGGCCAGTAAATCAAATTACAAGCAATGTGCTCACACAAAATGAGACATGAAGACCAATGAGAACACTCATAATCCACGTGTTCACACAGAACATGACAACATGAAAGCACACAGTGTAAGTAAAACACAAGCTGTGTGCTACACAGCACAAGACAAAACATGACATGAAAGCACGTGGCCGATGTAAACACGAACCGCGTGCTACACAAAACACAACACACATGGACAGAGCGAACAGGACAAGACAGAACGTTATGCACGAGAACGAGCGTAAGCTCATCCTGTGCGCTCACAACAGAAAACAAACATGCGGAGCATGACTGGCCTAATCCCGACACAAAACCGAAACCAAACTAGACAGATGTGCCGTGATTCAAACACTATGCCCGCACATGTAACAAGGCACATCGACGGAGGAAATGTGGGAATTAGGTTAAACTGTGAAATGTTAAATGCATTGCAAATACCAAGAAATATGTTACAGCAGTTAGTTTGTCTTTCGAGTACACTTGCAAAATCCGCGATGGGACTGAGCTCGAAATCTCGAATAGCTTCCGCGTCAGCGACTTTTTATTGGATGAAATCGCTGTCAATCTAAAGGGGATGCAGTCCTCCAATCATCACGCAGACGCCCGGACTCCAGGCCAGCCCACTTCCCTATTCATCCCAGAGACGCTGAGCGTCCATGGGCGGGACATAATCGCAGCATTTATCCAATGACCGTCTAGTTTCGAAGCAGTGAAAAAAACTGTTCAAAGCAGCCCCATTGAAGTCAATGGACGCTCAGCTTCAACGGGGAAATGCCATAGGGAAATGCACTGTGACGCTACGGGAATGTATGAGAAGGAAATCGAGTCCGCCGACCTGCTATATGGAGCTGATTCTGAACGAACTCGTCTTCGAGATGAACGTGTTCTAACGCATTTTTAGTCAATAAAATGTTAACACAATAGTAGACATTTGACCATAAATTTTTTGACATTATAGGGGAAGCTGAGCTTCCCTTGCAGTCTTAAAGAAATCGCCACTGATTTAAACATTTATTATTGGCTTGACCTTCACTGTGCTCTGTACCTGATATATCAGCTGATCCAATTCAATCCACTTAGTGATGGTAGAATTAGAGTAATCTATACTGAGGAGCTCCCACTCTCCCTGGGCCTGAAAGAGCTCCTGTGATGAATTGATGATCCAAGTTTGATTAGTTAGTGGTCTAATTGTAATCTCCCGCTCTGTGGGAACAGACATTAATATTGTATTTCATATTACAGTCAAATCATTTCGAAAAATAAAGCATGTTATCTTGTGTTTGTTAAAAAATAACCATGTTATCAAAACTGATTCATGTGTTTCAGATGTACTTGAATATGATGTAGACTGAAATGTTATATTGCAGCTTTAGGTGTCGAAGGGAAACCGGAAGAGATCCATCTTACAGGCCGTGGTCAGAGATAAAAAGTCAACTGAGACTGGATAGCCGTGATTGAATAACAGCACATTTGGAGACTCCTTTGTTCCAGCCTCTGTCTTGATGCTAAATGGATAAAATATAAATTAACACTGATTAATAAAGACATGATTATTAAAGACAGCAGTTATTCAAATCAAAAGTTTCTTGCCGACTACTGATTAGCCAGAGCTGTATCTCATTTTGAAGGCTGTACACTCTGGAGGCCGCATTTGTCAGCCGGTAAAACTTTACAATAACAGGGCATGAATAATCATGTACTAATACCTGAATTAATAGTTACTTCAACATTAAAGGTGGGGTATGTGATTTGGAAAATGACGGCAGATTTTGAAAATACACAATTCAAATGGTCCCTTCTTTCCTCCAACGCTGGCTCTGACTCCACCCATTCGAAGAACATGGGCGCACAATCATGCACGAGCGAAAACTCAGATGCGCGAGAGATTGTAATGACGATTTACTACTAATCATGGAACCGGCTTTACTGACGAGATGCGCATGCGTTTTTTTTTATTATTATTATTATTGTAACAGACTTTGTTGGATTGTACATGACAGAATCCAACAAAGTCTGTTAATACCGGTAATGATGTACTGGTGCTCGTTGTATATGTGTGTATGCAATGCATTTTTCCCCTCGGGGCTTGCCGTAGATAGGAATGGGTCAATTGCTGCACAAAACATACTGTAAATAATCATGCAAACATACTTTTATCTTGCTCTTTTTTTCTTCTCCTCTGTCCTTTTCTTCTTTCTATTTTTGGCACCAGAGGGATACGTCCTTTTTTGTGACATGGCTTAACATTACCGTGACTATGCGCAGTAGGATGACCAGATGAGATTGTGGGTCGGTGGGTCTATAAATGTTTTTTATTTATTTGTAGTCATAGAGACAGAGCGCAACGCATCAGAATCTGAAGGCCACGCCCACCGGGGGGAGAAACAATCCAACCGTCTCCATTGACTTTGCATTGCGAGAGGCTGCCTCCTTATTTATGACATAACAAAAGACAGAAAAATGCCTAAAAGCTGCTGTGTGACAAGGTTACCGCAAACAAGCTAAAAAAAAACAGAAATACATTTTTATAAGCTTCCAAACCGTAAAAGCCAGCCTTTAGGGAGACAAAAGTGGATACAGGTAATAAGTCGTGAAGCATCAGCAGGAAGAATGAAGAATAGGTAAATTGTTGGATCCTGACACTCACAAAATCAGCAAAACCCTGCCAAAATCCTTTGCTTACACAGCAAAATCCCCAGTGTTAAATTAACACTGAGAGTGTGAATTATATAAACTCTGAGCAGAGTGTTAAATGAACACTGAAGCAGTGTTAAAGTTAATGAGATAATTAAGTGAATAATTGAGTGATGATTGAGCATTATTGAAGACACCTGATGTTAACAAGCAGAATCTCTGAAGGAGAAAACCGTAATTTTAAGGCACCATTATGGAGATCAGTGTTTGGTTTAGTTGGGCTCTTGACCCTTAAATCATTAACTTTAGATTTTGTTTGGCTGCTGTATGTGAGTTATAACAGCCAGATGAACAAATAGAAAAGATGATCTGATGGTGTTGGTTGTGTTTTAACTTAATCATTAATTGACCTGAATCGCTGAATTCATCAAGAGCATAAATTCTGAGTTACATTTACCTTATGGATTTTTAAACCATTTTAGAACATACAATTTTTAGCCTTTTCAATGAAATCCAAACGATAAAATAAAACAAAAAAAAAATTCTAAAAAATATTTTATGTAGGCACACACAGACATCAAGAATTAGCGTATAAATCTCAGCAATGGTGACAAACAGATCACCTCTGAACATAAGCTCATTATTTATTCATGCAGCAATGCATGATGGGAGCCATGAATGAGTTTTGATTGGTGGCATCCAGAATGCACTGCAACATGCTTTATAATTGTCACCATTGTTGAGATTCATAGGCTAATTATTGATATCTGTGTGTCTTAATTTTTTTTTTAGAAAATTGTATAAGAGAAACTTTTAAGAAATTATTTTGATTACATTGTAAGCGTTAAAAATATTATGCTGTACAAGGTCACTGCTGCTATAATTAATAAAGTAAGAGTAAACTCTATATTAAATTAGGCTCTATATGAGTTCAGTGATTCAGTTCAAATGATTGTGAAATAATGATTATGTTAAAACACAACCAACACCATCAGATCACCTTTTCTATTTGTTCATCTGGCTGTTATAACTCACATACAGCAGCCAAACAAAATCTAAAGTTAATGATTTAAGGGTCAAGAGCCCAACTAAACCAAACACTGATCACCATAATGGGGACTTTGGAAAAATTACGTTTTTCTCCTTCAGAGATTCTGCTTGTTAACATCAAGTGTCTTCAATAATGCTCAATCGTCACTCAATTATTCACTTAATTTACTCATTAACTTTAACACTGCTTCAGTGTTCATTTAACACTCTGCTCAGAGTTTATACAATTCACACTCTCAGTGTTAATTTAACACTCTCAGTGTTAATTTAACACTGGGGATTTTGCTGTGCATCAGGTGTCTTCAATAATGCTCAATCATCACTCAATTATTCACTTAATTATCTCATTAACTTTAACACTGCTTCAGTGTTCATTTAACACTCTGCTCAGAGTTTATACAATTCACACTTTTCAGTGATAATATAATATATCTCCTCTCAGGTTCACATAGGGTGGTGAAATAAGCAATCGAGATGGTTAAAATTATGTTTTTTTTTTTTTTTTAATAGGCCTATCATGTTGCGTTCAGTGGGCGTAGTTCGCAAAACAGTTCGAGAACTAGTTGTGCTCTGTCTCAATTGATCCACTTTTATGTCCTGAAACAAACCTTTTTTTGGGGTCGACAGTTTAAATAAAAACTTATTTCTGGGTTATTTAGCTTGTTTGCTGTACACCTTGTCACACAGCAGCTTTTAAAAAAATACGCTTTGTCTCTATTCATTGCCTAAGTATTTTTTTTGCCGCGACAAATCAATCACTCCTTTAGACTGGCTGCCTGACCATTCATTCACTGAGCTAGCGGCTTCTGCAACTTGCGCTCTCTTCACGACTCAACCTCCATGGACAGTGTTTAATGTTTTAGCAGACAATAACTAGGTTACTCAAGATTTTGCTTTAGTATAATTTTCGGGACAATCAGGGCCGGATCCGAGATTCGGGACAACAGCTTCGATTTCGGGACTGTCCGACTTCTGGTCACCCTAATGCGCAGTTGCGCACGAATTGTTTATGCACACACGAGGTGTCTAGATTATGCACATTACGTAAACGCTGGCAGACACAGCAGCAGTTGTAGGCAGGTATATTGATCATGAAATCAGAATTTTCTTGTCATGAATTATTCATTCATTCATTCATATTCATTCATTCATTTATGTCACTTGTTTAAGTCATTTAAAAATATATTAAAAATATATCGATTTTTCGACTCGATTGGGTAGCAGCCGCTTAGTTCGCTTATGCCTCGGGCCGGCCTTGTTTATAGTTTATTTAGGCCTATGTTTAGTAATAGCTACTTTTCTTCCAGGAACTACAGTATGTAGGGTTTGATTCTGGTGGGACACTCATTAGTGGCGCACTCGGTGCTCGCTCGACACGTTGGTTGTGTTCCTATGGTAATGCTGGCATTTTAATCTCATAAATGTTGACTTCTTTGTTAAACAGAATTAATAAATAAAGACATGTTTGCATGTATGTTGTATTTGTGAGGTTTCAGGAGGTTATGTACAATAATTAACGGTATTTTTTGTTGTTTAAATATATATATATTTCAATTAGCATTAGCTTATAGCTTATTCCCTATTTTACATGTAAACGTGTCTTATGTGTGTCTTTACCGGTATGTTTGGACTTTCTTTTAAGTCCATATATGTTTAATTGTATAAATAAAAATAAAAGAACTACACATCATTTTTATCTTTTTTTTTTTTTTGTACCATGGATGTAAAGGAATAAGGATGGCACTCTTATTGTATTTGTTTATTCATATTTTAGTTAATGATTTGTAAGTGCATCATTGTGTCATGACTTTACTTGAAGAGGCACATCATTATTAATTAACCATACACTAACATCAACTAATGGCTTGTTAACGCATCATTATGTCACGACTTTTCTTGAGGGGGCACATCATTATTTATCATTAATTAGGCCTACTTATAAAGTAACATGAATTCATGACTTGTTAATGTATCATTATGTCATTTCTTGTCTTGGCCCTTCAAGAGTACATCTTTAAAAAGTTATCAATTACACATGTTCTTTACATATTCAGCACTTCTAAATCAGATATCATTTGGTGCTTTTCTGTGGTTTGTAAAGAAGTAAAGAAATAACCATCATCTGTGCTAACACTGATTTTAATTTTGAAATTTGCATCCGTTTACTGGATATGTTAGTTAGTAGTGGGAAGTTCGGATCATTTTACTGACTCGGATCTTTGAGTCTTGTTCAGCAAAAAGAACGAATCTTTTTTCGAGTCATTTCGTTCATTTCAGCATAATATAATTAAAATGGCATGTTAAATATCCCAACACATCTAGTAGCCTACTTACGAAAATGTTGATTACATTTGTAAAAAGAATAAAAATAAACTATAGGGTAATGTAGCCAAAGCCAAATTATAAGAAACCGAAATGTTTTATTAATTGATTAGTTGTTGGGTCTTAAGTTCAGGCTATTGCAGTCTGATTCTGTTAGTTCACCTCACCTCCTGATCCGAGACGTTCTTTCCTTTGCAACTTCATATTTATCAGGTTAGCTCGTGTCTCGAGACGTTATGTCGACTCAGTGTCTGACTCTGATCTGTCTGCTGGGCCGACCGTGCCGTGTGTGATGCAGCAGGGCCGGAAATAGAAATGATTAGTTCATCTTTCGAGTCTCGAGTTCGGGTTCGACCGGGTCCGAGTCTTTCGTTCTTCCTGTCAATCCATAGAGACTATGCTGTCAGTACCGGAAATAGAAATCATTAGTTCATCTCTCGAGTCTCGAGTTCGGGTTCGACCGGGTCCGAGTCTTTCGTTCTTCCTGTCAGTCCATAGAGACTATGCTGTCAGTACGGGACACAGAAATGATTAGTTCATTTTCTTTGAGTCTCGAGTTCGGGTTTTAAATCCTTCTGTCACGTGACCGCTGGTATCTCGCATCAAATACAACATTATATTCGTATTATTGACTGCGTCTGAATGTATATTATTTTATATTTAGGAATTAAAATACAAAATATGTGCAAAACATTATCTGTAAAATAAAAGTTCCATCTTATTAGCCTATTGTCCTTGTCCTTTTCTAAATGTTTCTTGTGCATCTGTGGTGTGTTTTACTATTTATTAGGCTATACATTAAGTACTATTATATGTAATACCTTAACTATGTGCTTGTTTGTAAAAAAGGTTGTGAATTAGTAGGCTATTCAATACGGTGACAAGTCACGTGACAAAAGAACGAATGACTCAAACCCGAAGACTCGAAAGATGAACTAATCAATTCTCTTTCCGGTACGGACAGCATAGCCTCTATTGGACTGACAGGAAGAACGAAAGACTCGGACCCGGCCGAACCCGAACTCGAGACTCGAAAGATGAACTAATCAATCCTCTTTCCGGTACGGACAGCATAGCCTCTATGTACTGACAGGAAGAACGAAAGACTCGGACCCGTCCCGAACCCGAAGACTCGAGAGAGATGAACTAATCATTTCTGTTTCCAGTAGCTACAGATTCAGAACCCATATGTTGCGCAATGCGCCTGCGCGGTTGACACAAAATGAACGAATCACTCTCTGAGACAACTCGGTAGTCCCGAGTCATATTAAAGATTCGTTCAAAATGAACGAATCGTTCATGAACGACACATCACTAATGTTAGTGTAGGTATTTCACTCTTGATGGCAGTGGAATCACTTAAAATGGAATGAGATTAAATTGTTTTTAATGATGAATGCATCATTGTGTGTTCAATGAGTAAGGTTAAATGTAAATATTGCAAAACATCTAGGGCTCTATCTTGCACCCGGCGCAAATGACTTTGTACACTGACGCATGTATCATTCCTATTTTGCACCCGCGCAAAGCAGGCTTTTCCCTCCACAGACGCACGTAGGTAAACTAGGAAATGAACTTGCGCTCCCTGGACGGGTCGGTGCAAGAAGAAGGCGTGTTTTGGCGCAAACATTCCCTAGTGCTATTTTGCAGTTACAGAAAACAATTCCGCCACTGACCAAAACAAAAACCTAGTCTAAAGTCAGTGGCGCGTTGCACGTTGTTCATAATGCTATTTTAAGCGCGCATGCTTGGCCATAATGTAGCGGGTGCACAACGAGCATACACTTTGGTCAGGGGATCTCTGGATAATCCGTAATTCGTTTGTAATTATTAAACGAAAATACCGTTTTTCTGTTTTTTGTTTCAAAACGAAAAACCAAATAACCGTTTTTGGTGTAGGAATCAAAAAACGAAAAACAAATTAAAAACGGCCCGTTTTTCGTTTTTGGCGATCATTTTATCGTTATTCCTTTTTGAACAAAGAATGAAGAGAGTCTTTGAACTTCAGTCAATTTGTTTTTCTTTTATAAGCCAAAAACGGAAGTCACGTGGTATATTCCTTTTTTGGAAGCGAAAGTAACCGGTAACACTTTCAAAATAAAAGTAGGCTAACTATAGTTAGCGAGGTGATTGTAGACTAAAACTGAACCAATATAACGTTTTTTAGTACAACTAAAGTAGCACTGGGTGTGAAAAAAACACTTTAGTTAACTGAAATAAAAATTTTAACTAATAAAATAACTCTGGCTGTTAGGGAGAATAAAACATTTGTAAGACCATTGGTGACCTGCAACTTCAGATTAAGACAAGTGAACTCATTTTATATGTAGCTTAGGATAGCAGGTAGCCTATTTATTTATAAGTTTCTATTATTTAATTCACATTTTAGTTTTGTAACATATTTATAGCCCTTCTTGCTATGTGGAAGCTCAACCAGCAGAGGTCACTCTACCCCCCTCTGTGCACCGACTCTTTCTGTGGGACAATATTTGTTATGCAGCTTGTAGTTCTCATTAGTTATGTAGACCTACTGTGTGTGAAACCTAGACAACCAGCCAAATAACAGCAATAAACAGCTAACATAAGAAAACAACTGAGGGAGAATCAAAAGAAGAAACAGTCAAGCAAATTAAATAAACACAGCACAGCCATGAGAACTAGAATAACAACAATACATTTAAATAAATAACTTAATGAAAAGCATACAGAATAGTTCTACCTGTGACAACTAAAAAAACGAAATTTGTTTGGGTGAATGTTCAATTATAACCATAAACATAATAGTAGTATTGTTTGTTGGGCTGGTGATAAAGGAAAATCAACCACTAATTTGTGCCCTGGTCACTCCTTTTAACAGTTTCCATTACACTCCATTTAGTGGCACTTGTGTCCCACTATTTCCAACAGAAGCATTACTAGTGTCACTGGGTGCCGCACTTGTAGCACCAAAGTCACAATTAGTCTTAGTACACACTTATTTCAATATCCAATTCCACAAAAGTAGTGCCACAATTCAAAGATGTGGCTTACCATAAACCATGATGTAAATATCTGAAAGTGACAACAAGGCCCTTTTATGGTGCCGGAGGAAGGAGTGGTGTGCTGCTTTGTCCTGCCAGTCCAGCATTTATTTGAAGAGAGAGTGATGGTAGGTGACTGGGGCTGGTCTTAATACTATCATCAGTCCTTAAACCCTACACACAGTGCACAGGATCACATCCTCCAGGTATTGGGTCAAATCTGGAAGGTCCTGAGATGAGTACCAGGGAGAAAAACTAAATGATTTAACTTCACACAAGTACCAAGAGTACAGAGCACTGCCTTTCCCTGGTGGTTCATCAAACAGAATTAAACCCCAAAAAAGCACTAAAAGATCTGAAAGTCCCAGAGCTAGAGATCATTTTTGACTGAGTAATGCTAGGTTTCACACACAAGTAGGTCTACATAACTAATGAGAACTACAAGCTGCATAACAAATATTTCATCTACTTAACTAACATAATAAGTAGGCTATATTACACTGGAGAAAAAGAAAAAGTATACAACTTTATAGATTTGTTTTGGAAGAGTTTTGTTTTGACACAGAAGGGGTAACAGTAGATGGTGGAAGCTGAGAGTGTTTGGCAGCTATAGTGCCATAGAAAGAGGAGCTGGAAGGCAGGTGAAGTTCTGCACACCCTTCAAACTCAGTGATTAGCTTCTGTTGGTAGCAGTGCTTGCCTTCTCTTCTCTTGATATAAACACAAGTCAAAAGGTCAAACGCTTGTTGCCTGTTGTCCCACAGTCGGTGCACAGAAGGGGGTAGAGTGACCTCTGCTGGCTGAGCTTCCACATAGCAAGAAGGGCCATAAATATGTTACAAAACTAAAATGTGAATTAAATAATAGAAACTTATAAATAAATAGGCTACCTGCTATCCTAAGCTACATAGAAAATGAGTTCACTTGTCTTAATCTGAAGTTGCAGGTCACCAATGGTCTTACAAATGTTTTATTCTCCCTAACAGCCAGAGTTATTTTATTAGTTAAAATTTTTATTTCAGTTAACTAAAGTGTTTTTTTCACACCCAGTGCTACTTTAGTTGTACTAAAAAACGTTATATTAGTTCAGTTTTAGTCTATAATCACCTCGCTAACTATAGTTAGCCTAGTTTTATTTTGAAAGTGTTACCGGTTACTTTCGCTTCCAAAAAAGGAATATACCACGTGACTTCCGTTTTTGGTTTATAAACGAAAAACAAATTGACTGAAGTTCAAAGAATAACGATAAAATGATCGCCAAAAACGAAAAACGGGCCGTTTTTAATTGGTTTTTCGTTTTTTGATTCCTACACCAAAAACGGTTATTTGGTTTTTCGTTTTGAAACATAAAACAGAAAAACGGTATTTTCGTTTTATAATTACAAACGAATTACGGATTATCCAGAGATCCCCTGACCCACTTCGATTCTCTCATCAACACAGATGCAGCAGTTTTTATTTTTGCAAATCATACATTATAACAAGGAAAAGTATTACCACACGAGGGAAATCATTGTGGTGTCCATGAAGATGTGAAAAAATAGGCATAAATCTAGCTTACACATTTACCCACATTTTTCAGGCAAATTGTAGTAATGACGGATCAGACCTGTTTGCCCAATAGTGGAAGACACATATGTAGGCCTATATAAGGACATCTGACAAATTATTTTGTCCACAAGAACCAGGAAAAAAAAAAATCTGAAGACTGCGAAATCACCTTTTCTACATTAAAAACCTTACTCTTTACCAGTTAAGTTGAGTTTTCTCATATTTTTTTCTATTGATTTGGGTGGATTTGTCCCATCCCCAATGTCACTTCTCTTTCTTTTACGGCCCTGACGAGAACATCGATGTTCGGCTGTGAACCGATTCTGGAGCGCGCCTGGTAAATGCGCCATAATAATAACAATCCGCCATGCAACATGCGCACCTGCTCTTAAAGGATATGTTGGATGACGCTCTGATTGGTTTATTTTACGTTACGCCCAAACCACACCTATGAATAATGAAGCTATTTCAGACCAACCCCTTTTAAACTTGCGTCGGGCGCAAGAGTCATTTATCCCGCCGGTAAAATAGCAACAGCGCCCAAGACCCGCCCACAAAGTTACTTGCGCTTTGCGCTTGACACTTGCGTTTTAGATCATTAAAATAGAGCCCCTAGTGTCATTCAATGATGCTTGTGACATTTGTTGGTGGCAAATTCATGAACAATTTTACATTGTGCCATTTTAATACATATTTCTTCTAATCTAGAGCATGTTTGATTTAGTTTACCCCAAAGTGTAGTTAAGATGGTATATTCATGCAGGAATTCATATGACTCCATGTAACTATGTCGCAGTTAAGGTTAGTTCTTCATTAGTACATGTCTTAACTCATCATTAGTTCACAGTACAGTAATTATTAATTCAGGTATTACATGATTATTCATGTACAGTTATTTTAAAGTGTTACCTGTCAGCCACATCACAGAAGCTGTCAATGAAAAATGTGCTTTCAATTGTAAGCCATGTTTATTTTTAAGCTCTATTTCCTCAGTAGAGTGTAGTAAGCAAGATAACAACTGTTTGTCATTTTTAACCATTAATCAGCTTTTTTCAATGTTACAAAAAGGACACTAAACAATACACAGCAAAATCCCCAGTGTTAAATCAACACTGCTCAGAGTACATATGATCCCCCTCTAAAGAGTGTTAAAGTAACTCTGAATCATTGTTAAAGTTAATGAGATAATTCATTATAAATTAATCAAATAAAAGTCAAGTTCAGAAAGTAAAAGTCCTCCTCAGTATTTTGTTCCAATGACCTGGATTTGCTAATTAGCACAGTTTTTCAGACAGGAGATAGAACTAATTAGTGAAATCAGCTGACCGAGGTCATGGGTGGAATAAACATATGGCAGGACTTCTACTTTCTGACCCCTGGACTATACACCTCTGGACATTTGATCTGGGATGTAATCAGCGACGTACGAAGAACGGACCCCTGATCTGTTTATCTGAATATACTGTATGTCACCGTTGTTGAGATTCACATAAGCATAAGCAATATTGTAAAATTAATACATCTCCCATATAATCAGAGATTGGTCACTGAATGATCTTAGCCAGTCAGATCAGTATATGGTTATTATGTCACTATTAAAACTTAATCAACACCTGGAAACAATGTTTTGTTTTTGTTTTTTTACCGTAAGAAAAGTGTTTTATAAACAAACATTTAAAGCTGCCAGAAAATACATTTTATGAAGTCCAGGGTCAAGAGCCCAACTAAAATATAATGGTGTAACACCATAATGGTGACTCTTTCCTTCAGTAATTCTGCTTGTTATCATCAGGTGTCTTCACTAATAGTCAATCACTGCTTCAGAGTTGCTATTTAGTTCCTTCTGTCAGGTTAACGAAAATATTCATTTGAATAAAAGAGTCAATATGTCTAATTTCGTTTCCATGGATAAAGTATCTTCAGCTTTTATATTGTGACAGACAAGAGTTGATCAAGATCACTGTCTGAATAAACAGATATCGATTACAAAATGATAATGTGAACAATCAATCCTAAAGACAAAAAAAAAGCTGTTTTATGTGCAGTATGAAAAAAAGTCTTTAAATCTGTTTTGTCATTTCTGTTTTGTCAAACCATTACCCTTATTTTGTAACTTTCTGATCGATCACTAAAAGGCAAAAACAACCAAAATAAAAGGTTCTGACAGAAGTAAATTTTATACCTTTCCACTATACCAATGTCTGGAGTCCAAAACATATTTTTTGGGGCAACAAATGTTGTAATTCCACAAAATTCCTTTATATCCCACTGCATATCCCAGGTCTAGAAAGCCTAGAAAATATAGAAGGTCAGAGTAATTATAAGACAGATACTGTATGCTTGAAAATCAAATCAAATAAAACCTCTGATCATGTCACAAAATTCTGTAAATTAAGTCAAACTTTGTGAAATAAGAATGAAATAGTTTTTTAAAATGCTTACTGTTAGCACTTTAACCTGTGTCGTGAGACTCTGGGCTTTTTCATCCTGTAAATAAAAATATGTGTTGAGAGATGATATTCCAACTGCTTCACATCCCATAATGACTTGAATGAGAAGATAAATCATGCTGTACACATACCACCTTTATGATGGAGGTCACATACAGGTCCAGAAAAATCACAGCAGGGTGAGAACCAAAGTACTGGCTATAATTGTTGAATATCAAGGGCCACATTCTGGTATTCTGAGAGTCATTTTTGCCCAAGCCGAGATGTTCAAAAAGACGCTTTCTAGCTTCAGCATATTGAACAGCACTGCAGTTTTGAGCATCAGACACCCACCCTGTGCATATGAGACATTCTGTAAAACAGCAGAATATATTCTCCAAGCACACAAAATTATTAAACTTTTAGTTGGTTTAAAATATATGTACTTTATAAATGTGTAGGCCTATACTGCAATATATTTAAAATATTTATGTATTTACCATTTTTATATTTTCAAAAGTACGGTATTTTGAAAAACATTTTTTACATTCACAATGTACTAACTTATAATGTATAATAAACATTTGTCAACTATTATTAAGCATTGCAATAAGCATACTTAAAATTAATATGTTGTTCACATTTACTTGTTTGTACTTGTAAAAGGCTACTTAAAAGGCTGATGTCCATTCCATGATACGTTTGTACTAATGAAATTCACACAAGGATTTCAACCTCATACTATTTGAAATACATCATAAATCAAGAGCCAAGCTTTTCAAGTCCAAGGCCACATCCACATGCAGCTAGAGCTTTCCCTATCTGATCTTGTTTCCCCTCGTTCTAAAAGAAAATTCTGTGAACATGGCGTGATTTATGATGTATTTCAATAAATATCTGCGTACACATGAAACCAATGAAACCGACTCAAAACGATGTAGTATACATGCCAAACGTGGTGCTGTAATTCTGCCACAGAGATACACTAGAAACGGAGAAGACTTGGAGCATGCGCATAAACCTTTTTGAAGAACTTTATTGAACAATATAAACAACTATAAATAGCTTGGTACAAAAATATGAAATGTCTTAATAAGACAACAGTAAAATAAAGAAACAAAGTAAAAATACATTCAAATAAATAATAAAGAAAGAAATAAAAGGCTCGGTAGCTTCTGCAGCATGAACACAAGCATGTAGTCTGCAGTTGTTGTTGCTGTTACGTGACGTAGCGATGTCTGAGTAGGGTCGACATGTGGGGTGATGACATCAA
This sequence comes from Gila robusta, assembly GCA_030770095.1. Classification (NCBI taxonomy): domain Eukaryota; kingdom Metazoa; phylum Chordata; class Actinopteri; order Cypriniformes; family Leuciscidae; genus Gila; species Gila robusta. The sequence goes on from JAVALU010000133.1 coordinate 24,071, forward strand.
CGTTTCACAAAATATACGGCTAGCTTTGGCTTTACACATGAAAACGAATGGGTGTCGTTTTTCCAGATTTATCCACTCTGGGACCCGGTTTAAAAAAATAGTGGTTTCAGGCTCCCAAAACACTGGATCCGTCTGGATTTTTTTATTTTATTTTTAGATGAAGATACTGCCCTCAGAAGTAACTATAGAGGCTATAAATACTCGTGAAACAGGTGCGCCTTCAGGTTATCACTTTGGGATAGAGAAAATACACAATGGGAATCAGAATACCAACGCTGTCGCACTGGGAAGTGTCTGGACCCCTTAAGGTTGTGTAGTGTGTGCTCCCAAACACTGGAGAGGTCTCAGACATTGACTCAAGAACATGTGAGCCCATGAATATCCAAACTATGAAATCTGATAAATGTGTGCAGAGAGGACCAGCTTGCCCCATCACATAACTGCTGCAAGGGGGCGCCTCTTGCCAAAGCCCTGGAGGATGCAACCCCCCTGGTGGAATGAGCCCTAACAAAGCTTGTCCGATCGCCTCATAGGCTAGAGATGTAGTTCTCAAACTTTTGAGGCATTTAACATCCTTCTGTGTACTCCCTCTCTTAAACTTAGACTGCAGTCACATCTTTTTCATAAGGGACAATATTTGCCCCCTTAAATCGAAATTAAAAAATGGCTTTCGATATAAATATTTTTAGTTATTTTATAGTTTGAATGTTATTTGGCCCTCTGGGGTCTGAGGGGTTTTCTGGGCCCTCGAGGTGTTCTGATATGACATTTAATATGAAATGACATTTGTGCTTATTTCTGTTACTTGTAACATTTTCATGGCTAAAGTCTGATTACACTGTATTCAGCGCAAACTTTGCTACAAAAATATGTAAGCAGCATGTACATAGAAGTTTTTAGTTTTGAGAAAATTACTTTTATGCATTGGTTTGTGTAAAAACAAAACAAAAATTAGTCTGAAATAAGGCCATACAACCCATATTGATTATTTGTTCATAATACTTCTGAAAAATTGTATCACGTAGACTACAATATTTGCTTCAAAACTATGTGAAAATCATCCTGCCCTAACCCAGCCCAAAAACAATATATTGATTTAAAATGTGTAAGACATGTTTTGTGTAAGAAAGCTTTATGCGAGGGGGGCATTAATCATCATGAATAGTGATGTGTTTCACACCTTGGAAGACAAAGACCCTCCCCTAATGGCCCTATCAGGTGGGACTCTGAGAAGGCCTCTTTATCAATGGTCCTGCACATACTCAGATCTTTTAGCAGGTCAGCCTATAACAGTGTTTCTCAACCCTGCTCCTGAAGGACCCCCAACACTGCACACACCAAAATCCACAGTGTTAAAATAACCCTCCTCGGTGTACATATAGGTCCAACTACAGGGTGTTAAAAATTAACACTGAAGCAGTGTTGAAGTTAATGAGATAATTAAGTGATTAATTAAGTGATGATTGGGCATTAGTGGTGACACCTAATGTTAATAAGAATCATTGAAGGAAAGAGAAACAACAAGAACAGAAAAAAAGAGAAACACAAGAACTACTGACTTCGAGCCATTACACATTATTGCACTTATAGATGGAAATGTTCTATGGAATTTTTCATTTCAAGTCACCATTATGACGGTCAGCGTTTGCTTTAGTTGAGCTCTTGACCCTTTTCTTTTTTTATTGATAGATTTTCTCTGTTTGTTCAAACATTGTGTTTATAAAGCACATTTGTTACTGCAAGAGAAAACCTGCTCACAATATGTTTTGATGGTGGCATTATCATAATGTAGTGACCTGATTAACCTTCAGAGTCAAAATATTTGACTGTATGCTTGATGTCTAATGTTAGCATTGGTGATTGTAGCCCTGAGATTTTACAGTTTAAGATCCAACAGCAATATAAACAATTCTGATCCATTGAACACAGGAACGCTTGTGGTTGGACACACAGAAATCAAGAATCAGCATATGAATCTCAACAATGGTGACAATAAACAAACTAGTGACAAACAGATAAACTCTGAACATCACAAAACAGGCTACTAAAGTCCTAAAAAAAACAATAGAAAAATAAAAGCAAACAGAAAAAAATAATGAAAATTACAGGACAATTCAGCTGCATAATTTATTCATGCTGTAATGCAGTGGTGTCAAACTCAATTCCTGGAGGGCCACAGCTCTGCACAGTTTAGCTCCAACCAGCTCAAACTCACACCTGCAAGGAAGTTTCTAGCAATCCTGAAGACCTTGATTAGCTGGATCAGGTGTGTTTGATTTAGTCTGGGTTTCCACATGCTGCCTTCCCGCAGCGCGATTTTATTCACGCTGAAAGGCAGTATGGATACCATGGTCCAGATTTTCGCCTCATTTAGGGAACCAATCACAGAACGAGGAGGGAGCAGCAAGACGATGACGACATCTATGTTGGCTATGACTACGTACAGGCGCATTTGATAGACATTCTTAGCACCCAATAAACGGCGCTGGGCATTCGTAAACCACGCCTCAAATACGAGAAAATGTACATGTGGTTCCCAGACCCAAGTCTCAACGAGAATTGGGTCTGGCGTTAGCCAGACTATGTTTGATTAGGGTTGGAGCAAAACTGTGCAGAGCTCTGGCCCTCCAGGAATTGAGTTTGACACCACTGCTGTAATGCATGATGTGAGCCATGGATGCGTTTTGATTGGTGGCTCCCATCATGCATTGCAACATGAAGCATTTGAGTGATTGTCACCATTGTTGAGATTCATATGTAGATTCTTGATGTCTGTGTGTGATTTTAAAACTTCAGATTATTAAAGCGCTGCTGAAATTAGCTACTATTATGAATATGAATAAAACCTTTGTATAATGTGTTTATAATGCTGGTTCAATGTATCAGTACATTACAGGATTGGATTTGATCTAAACATTACCATCATTACCTGGGCTTCATTTCCCAAAAGCATCTTAAGCTTAACTTATCGTAAGAACAATTGCAACAAATGGTCTGTACGATCAAAATAGGCTTACGATGCTTTCAGGAAACACAACCCAGGTCATAGTTTCTCTTGCCACAACAAATGTGCTTTATGAACACAAAGTTGGAGCTGCCAGATAAAAACTAATATTAAAAAGTAAAGGAACAAGAGCCCAACTAAACCAAACACCGATCACCATAATGGTGACATGAAATGAAACATTCCATAAAACATTACCATCTAAACTTCTGTTAATCTAAATAAGACATTGTGTTTTTGTATGACAGAAATAAAGTCAAACTGTTAATAATAAGTGCAATAATGTGTAATGGCTCGAAGTCATTAGTTCTCTTTTTTTCTGTTTTTGTTGTTTCTCTTTCCTTCAGTGATACTTCATATTTACATTAGGTGTCACCACTAATGGCCAATCATCACTTAATTAATCACTTAATTATCTCATTAACTTTAACACTGCTTCAGTGTTAATTTTTAACACCCTGTAGTTGGACCTATATATACACCAGAAGTGTTAATTTAACACTGGGGATTTAGCTGTGCACGTTTTCATTGTCTCCCTAATCAAACACACCTGATTCAACTCATCAGATTATTATCACACATGTACCATGTGTCTTGCACCTACGATAGTAGAATAAGTCGACATCAAAGGCTCAAAGACACGCAATGTAGGCTACACAGCAAATTCCCCATTGTTAAATTGACACTGTTCAGTGTACATATGTGTCCACACTACAAGGTGTTAAAATTAACACTGAAGCAGTGTTAAAGTTAACGAGATAATAAAATGATTAATTAAGTGATGATTGAGCATTATTGAAGATACCTGATGTAAATAAGCAGAATCTTTGAAGAAAAGAGAACTACTGACTTCGAGCCATTACACATTATTGTCAAGTTAGGCTTAAGATGTTTATGGAAAATGTAGTCCAGGGCATGATGGTCATGTGTTGGCAATGAAATTACAATCCTGTAGTGTTCTGATTCACTGATCCCACCCAGCATTATAAACTGATTATACAAATGCTTTAAACAATTTTTGATTACACACAAACATCAAGAATCTACATATGAATCTCAACAATGGTAACAAACACACAAAATGCTTCATGTGCAGTGCATGATGGGAGCCACCCAGCCAGCACAGCCATGTGGGGCCCACATGGGTTTGACCTGGGCTATCTAACTGGGACCCAGCCAGTTTTGTCCATGGTTTCCATGTGGGCCCCACATGGGTTTGCCCAGATGAAATGAACACTGCTCAATGTGCACACTACAGGCTGTTAAATGTAACACATATCAGTGTTGGAGTTAATGAGATAATTAATTGATTGAATAATGATTGAGCATTATATATGAACACCTGCTGTAAACAAGCAGAATCACTGAAGAAAAGAGAAACACAAGAACTTCTTCCAGCCACAGCCTTAGATGAAATCAACTGAAATAAAATACACGAAATCTCTCAAGATCTGATTAAACAACTCCACAAACAGCATTACCAGCTTCACTTATTACTAACCAGGTTTACTTAATTTCTGGTAGACGTCTACAGAAGTTCTTAATGAAAATGAACAAAGGTGAAGATGTTGATTATTTATTGAAAATAATAGTTTGGTTTGATGTCACCATTCTGGTGATCAGTGTTTGCTTTAATTTGGCTCTTGACTTTTTAACATTAGTTTTTCTCTGCTCAGTTGTATCTGATTGTTATGTTGAGACCAGCAAGAGAAAATGCAGTCAGATGCTATAAACTGATTGATGATTAGAATATAATCATCATGTAGTGGCTTAACTCACAAATATTGTGTGTGAGTTTTATACTGTTATTCGTTTTGTTTTAATGTTGTGATTCTACAGCAAAAGATCCAGAACAATTTTTCAGAACATCAAATGTTTTTAAAAACCCCATTTACACATTTTGACTTCTATGATTTTTACTCACACACAGACATCAAGAATCAGCATATGAATCGCTACAATGGTGACATGCTTCATGGTGCAATGCATTCTGGGAGCCATGGATAAGTTTTGTATGATGCACCCAGAATGCATTGCACCATGAAGCATGTCACCATTGTTGAGATTCATATGCTGATTCTTGATGTCTGTGTGTGAGTAAAAATAGCAGAAGTGCAAAATGTGTAAATGGTGTTTAAAAAATCATTTAATGTTCTGAGAAAAATGTGCTGGATCTTTTGCTGTAGAATCACAACAATAAAACAAAATGAATAACATATCACCCATATAAAACTCACACACAATATTAGTAAGTTAAGCCACTACATGATGATTATGTTCTAATCATCAATCAGTTTATAGCATCTGATTGCATTTTCTCTTGCTGTTTTCAACATACCAATTAGATACAACTGAGCAGAAAAAAACTAATTTTAAAACGTCAAGAGCCCAACTAAAGCAAACACTGATCATCACAATGGTGACATCAAACCAAACTATTATTTTCAATAAATAATCAACATCTTAACCTCTGTTCATTTTCAATAAGAACTTCTGTAGACATTAACCAGAAATAAAGTAAACCTGGTTAGTAATAAGTAAGATGGTAATGCTGTTTGTGGAGTTGTTTAATCAGATCTTGAGAGATTTTGTGTATTTTATCTTCAGTTGATTTCATCTAAGGCTGTGGCTGGAAGTAGTTCTTGTGTTTCTCTTTTCTTCAGTGATTCTGCTTGTTAACAGCAGGTGTTCATCAATAATGCTCAATCATTATTCAATCAATTAATTATCTCATTAACCCTCAGGGTCCAGGGTGTTTTGGGGTCCTGGAGGTGTTCTGACATGCTCTAACATTTGTGCTTTTTTCAGTTATTTATAAACATGTTAATGGCAAAGGTATAAATTCACTCTATTTAGCACAAACAGGGCTACCATAATATGTTAGCAAGATGTATGTACATGTTTGTATTTTTGAGAGAATATTATTTATGCGTGGTTATTGAAAAAACTAAAACTTAAAGTCTCTGAAATAAGGCCACAAAACACATACTAAATATGTGTCCACAAGACTTTTGACTAATGGGTGTTCTTGCCTAGGATTTTTGCTTCAAAATGATCTGAAAATCATCCTTCCAATCATTCACATAAAACAATACATTGATTTAAATTTAGTAAAACACTTTTTGTTTGGAAAGGCAATATGCGAAATGGGCGTGACTCATGTATAATGGTCTGATTCACACCTGTGAAGACAAAAGACCTGCCTAATGAGCCTGCATAATGAGCTTTTCACAGGTGTGTCACTGAGCCACAAGAAAGAATACAAGGACACAAGAAAAGAAATGTATATATACTACAAAATTGGTTCACAGTTGGAAACATCTATAAAAAAATTGTATTTTTCCACTTGTATTTTTGCTTGCAAATTGTATAATATCCAAGGTGAACATTTCTAGTAATTGTGTAGTTAATTCTCATACTGTATTTTCAGAAAGTTTTGGATATGTATCCTCTCCCCAAATTTGTCACTAATAAAACACAATACAAATAATTTGAATAGAAGGCTTATATTGACCTTTTAAGATTTTGTTTACATCTACCTTGTAAATATATGATTTGCTGTAAAAACTAAAGTATACATTTTATCATACATATTTCAAGTTAAGGATTCATTAGTTTGAATAAAGCCTACATTGGAACAAACACTATAATAGCATTCTAGTTGATGACTTTATTTTTGACAAAACAAACATAACCTAATATATTTAACATTTGAGCAGAAATTGGTGAACAAAAGCTTATTCAATGTGGCAGTAGTCTATAGTTTACAGTAAACAGTTAATAATCTGTCCAAAACTAGTCAACGAAATGTTGTCTTTCATATTTCGTCTGTAACATAGGCATATCGTTTGTTGTTTTTATGATAGCCTATATTAGGGCATATAAATATTAATTTGCAGTTTAATACGTTGCTAATACAAAGACATTTTAACGTTATTTCAACATATTTCAGTCGATTTTCACTCATCTCAGTATAGCAATAGGGTTTGGTAAAAACTGTTCAGTTCATTCATTCACACACGCAATTCATATAAACAGTCTTTTTGCGGTTTACATACACTATGATATCGCGATTAGAACAATAATAAAAAAACGTACTTCTCAGATGGATATTTCATATTTCTTTGTAAAAACTAAAGTATACATTATCATACATATTTCAAAGTTAAGGATTCATTAGTTTGAATAAAGCCTACATTGGAACAAACACTATAATAGCATTCTAGTTGATGACTTTATTTTTGACAAAACAAACATAGCCTAATATTTAACATTTGAGCAGAAATTGGTGAACAAAAGCTTATTCAATGTGGCAGTAGTCTATAGTTTACAGTAAAACAGTTAATAATCTATCCAAAACTAGTCAACGAAATGTTGTCTTTCATATTTCGTCTGTAACTAAGGCATATCGTTTGTTGTTTTTATGAGCCTATTAGGGCATAAATATTAAATTGCAGTTTAATACGTTGCTAATACAAAGACATTTTAACATTATTTCAACATATTCAGTCGATTTTCACTCATCTCAGTATAGCAATAGGGTTTGGAAAAAACTGTTCAGTTCACACACACAGACGCGATTCATATTTAAACAGTCTTTTTGCGGTTTACATACACTATGATATCGCGACTAGAACAATATAATAAAAAAAACTTACTTATCAGATGGATTGCTCCTCGAAATGAAAAAAACCAGCACATGTTCTGAGGTAAATGTCCCAGATTATTCACACAGCCGCGCAAGAAGAAATAGTACATTAATCTGATGATTACATTTGTTGTGTTATCGCGTTATGAGGGCGTTGACACTTTGCATGTGTTGCTTCAGATCATTTGCGTCTGAATAGCGCGCGCTGTCCGTGGGCGTGTCAGATTAGCAGAATAATGAGCTGAGAGAAAGATAATGAGATCGGCTGACACCTCTCTCTTTTTTAATAGATTACATAAACAGAGAATATTTATTTTAGTTTTGAATTAGATATTTTAAAAGTACAAACTTAAATGATTATAGAGATATAAAGCTCGTGCTTGTGTGAATAGTATTCGCTGAGCTTTGTTTAAGTATAGAGACGTGCACCAGAATTTTTTTTAACGGAGACAGAGAGGCAGAAAGCACACCCTGTTTATTTTCTTCATTTTACAAAAGCACACGGTTTTGATGTTAATGTGAGTGTACACAAAAAAAAGAAGACCCTCTATAGTTTATAATCATGTATTGATTTTATTTATATGACCAAAAATGACGGAGTATTTTTAAGTCTATGTTGCTGCTATGTGGAAAAAAAACAGCAAAACGCGCCGGCGCGTTTCTCGACCCCAGAGAGTTAACTCCAACACTGATATGTGTTACATTTAACAGCCTGTAGTGTGCACACTAAGCAGTGTTCATTTCATCTGGGCAAACCCATGTGGGGCCCACATGGAAACCATGGACAAAACTGGCTGGGTCCCAGTTAGATAGCCCAGGTCAAACCCATGTGGGCCCCACATGGCTGTGCTGGCTGGGCACCAATCAAAACATGCTTTTGAACTGCCCAGGCAGTTCAGGGCGGCCAGGGCGGACCAGGCAGTTCAGACGCAGACACCGGCACAGGCACAGACACTGGCTCAGGCGCAGTCGCCGGCTCAGGCGCAGACGCCGGCTCAGGCGCAGACGCCGGCTCAGGAGCAGACACCGGCTCAGGAACAGACACTGGCATGGCAATCTTGTATGGGGACACAGGCTCGGCGACGGCCATCTTGTCCGGTGACGTTGGCACGGCGGCGGCCATCCTGTCCAAAGACCCTGGCTTGGCGGCGGCCATCTTGTCCAGAGACACTGGCGTGGCTGACCTGGTGTGAACAGTCTCTTGTGCGGTAGGCACGACGTGAACAGATTCGGGCTTGACTGGTAGCAGGGGCGGCACCGGCAGGGCGAGCCGCTTGGGCTCTGCTGCAGGCCTCACTGGAGGCTTCGGGGGTTCGGCCTCAGGTTTCACTGGAAGCATCGGTGGTTCGGCTGCAGGCTTCACTGGAGGCTTCGAGGATTCGGCTGCAGGCTTCGGAACCACCTCCGGGCCCTGTGGTTGACCGGAAGCTCTCCTCCTCCTCCATCTACGTGAACGAGTCAGTGTGACGAGTTCCTCGGCCACCTCTGAGAGCGCTGCAGGGAGAGAGGACAGCTCTGGGACCACCGGGCCTGGGGCCACCGAAGTCGGATCCTTCTGGATAGGGCTGCACGATTAATCGCACGATGTTGTTATGCGCATCTAATCAGTAAAGCCGGTTCCTTGATTAGTAGTAAATCACCTTCACCTGCTTTCAGATGGAGCGGCATTTACTACAAAGAGCCGTAGTTAACTGACAAGCTGAGCCAAATCGCGTTAAAATCGAGGACATATCGCCAACGATATTTAATGCGATATGGCTCAGCTTGTCAGTTAACTACGGCTCTTTGTACACAGCAAAAACTCAGTGTTAAATTAACACACCTGGGAGTGTATATGAGTCCACACTCAAGAGTGTTAAAGTTAATGAGATATTTAAGTGATTAATTAAGTGATCATTTAGCATTATTGAAGACACCTAAAGCAGAATCACTGAAGGAGAAAACCGGAATTTCAGGTCACCATTATGGAGATGAGTGGTTGCTTTAGTTGGGCTCTTGACCCTTATATTATTAACTTTAGATTTTGTTTGGCTGTTGTATACGAGTTATACCTGTCAGAAGAACAAAGAAACAAAATAGATTTTATGGTATTGGTTATATTATGACATTTCATCATTTGAACTAAATGTTTGTGATTAATGCTGTTTGTTATGGCATAGCTGATATTCTGCCTAAATATCCAGAATTTGAGGTATATTATAAATGAGTTCTTAAAAAAAAAAATCTTTCTTTTAGGCACATACAGATATCAAGATTCAGTCAATGCATCTCAATAATGGTGACGAGCAGAATATTCAATTAGGAAAAGTAAATTACATAGACAATTCAGATCATAATTTATTCATACCGCAATGCATGATGGGAGCCATTAATGAGTTGTGATTGGTGGCAACAAGGAGTATTATTGTCACCACGGTTGAGATTCACAGGTTCACATAAATAAATGCATTTGAAAGTGATTTGATTTGGACGATTTTTATTAAATGTTTTGGATTATAAGAAAAATACAATTATCATATGCTGTAGAATCACTAAACTGTTGCTATCAAGTTAAACCAGATCATCTGAATGAGTTTCATTTTTCAGATCACAGCATTACTACGTCAAAACATAACCAATACTATCAGATCACACTTGTCTTTTTTCATTTGACTGTAATAAATCAATAACAGCCGACAAACAGAATTTAAACTTAAAGTATAAGGATCAAGAGCCCAACTAAAGCAAACGCTTATCGCCATAATGGTTGCTTACAATTTTTAGATTTTCTCCTTCAGTGATTCTGCTTGTTAACATCAGGTGTCTTCAATAATGCTCAATGATCACTAAATTAATCACTTAATTATCTCATTAACTTTAACACTCTTGAGTGTTAATTTAACACTCATATCTGCATCATATCGTCCATCTGAAAGCAGGTGAAGGCGATTTACTACTAATCAAGGAACCGGCTTTACTGATTAGATGCGCATAACAACATCGTGCGATTAATCGTGCAGCCCTACTTCTGGATCACCGGCTTGAGACCACTGAAGTCGGTTCCTCCTAGACCACCGGACTTGGGACCACCGAAGTCGGCTCCTCCTGGACCACCGGACTTGGGACCACTGAAGTCGGGTCCTCCTGGACCACCGGGCTTGGGACCGCCAAAGTCGGGTCCTTCTGGACTACTGGCCTTGAGACCACCGACCAAAGGGAAGCGACAGGAGCCCTCCTCCTCCTGCGCTGGTGAGGCGGTGTGGGAGTAACTGCCTCTGGGGGCACAGCAGCTCCTTCAGCCTCCACGGGAAAGGAGGCTGATGGGTCGCACCCTTTCTTCCTCCTCCCTCTCCCCGAAGGGGTCATCGGAGGACCTGGGACTTGGCAGTTTGTGAGGTCAGTGGGAGGTGGGCCA
>JAVALU010000135.1:0-79038 GCA_030770095.1 Gila robusta
AGAAAAATCCTGGAATGTTTTCATCAAAAACCTTAATTTCTTTTCGACTGAGGAAAGAAAGACATAGGCATCTTGGATGACATGGGGGTGAGTAAATTATCAGCAAAAGTTTTCTCAAAAGTGAACTACTCCTTTAAGTTATTTTTTTCCCTACATTAGCCCATCATGTATACAACCATTCACATCATACGTCGTCCTTACAGTTTCGGTTTTCAATCCGATCAAGAGTTTACACTAGGGCTGAACGATTAATTGCATTTGCGATAATATCGCGATATGATGAAATGCGATTTTGTAACCGCAAAAGCTGCGATTACACTGGTCACGTGACACGCGAGAGAAAAGCAGTCTGCAGATCAAGCATCAACTTGGCACGCTACGCATAGGTCTGGCATACAGGAAAGAACAGTTTATTTTGTATGTATGTGATATTGTGTTATTTATTCTCTCTCCAACAATCCTGGATCGATTCAGAGAATTTCAGAATCGAGTCTGAGCTTAGTTTTTAAACACAGATGCGTGATGAAGCTGCGCATGCTTTAAAAACAACCGTATTCTGCTTGCTTCTAATCACACTCACACTCACACGGGTTTAAGCGAATTACAAGGACAGTCACGGGCTTTACTGAACAGGTTTTGCCGTTTTGATGTTACTCTTGCAGTGCGCGGTCTTGGCCGCCGGAATTTTCCTTACAAATGCTCCACAAAGGCATTATTTATGTCTTTTGGAATGCAGTTGGCTTATATACTAAAAATATGAAAATCACTGAGAAAGCTGCGCGCTTTGTGAAGAGCGCTCGTGCATGCGGCTGTGAGCGACTCATTGGTTAAATGTACTTGCATCTGAAAATGCTTTTGACGCTAAATTAATGTAAACACGGTCAGTTATATGTTAAACCAACAGGACAAACCACATTTACAATTTCAAAAGAGATATGTGCATTAGTGTGAATGCAGCTTATCGTATAGGGGGAAAATCACTCCAGCTCTTGAATGGAAAACGTTCAGACAGCCTACTTTTAAATACTGAAAGCACTCTTTGTTTATTGCTTGTAATGTTTTTTTTTTTTGTTCCTCTTTATTTACTAGCTTTTATATTTTGAAGCTATATTAGTTTATAGCCCATTTAAAATTCTTAACATGTAATTGGTTTAATTAAATGTGTTATATATATATAGCCTATATATATATATATATATATATATTAGGGCTGTCAATCGATTAAAATTTTTTATCTAATTAATTACATACTCTGTAATTAATCTAAATTAATCGCATACTGATCTTACAATGTTTACATGGTACAATTTCTGGTAAGCTACGTTTTTATTATTATTGTTTGACACAAATTTCACGATTTCAATTTAATTTAATTCTTGTGATTTGATGCAATATTGACTCTTTTGGATAAATATTAGGTACACAAGATAGGCATTCATTTTTCTCAAGAAAAAAAATCTCACCCAATTCTGGAAAAATCAGCTGGTAGTATTTAAGGTTAAAAATAGCTCAAATTAAATATAATGCGTGTTTATTATAAATAACAACTTTGATATAAGTAAAAATATAATACATATGTAATAGTAGTAGGCTACTACATACATTTAGAAAAATACTCTATAGCTCTTATTTTTATAGCCAACTATAACGTGCTATATGGTCATGAAATGGCTTTCCTGAGGTAACTTAGGCTAAATGTTATGTGACATAATTGTTCTCCAGCTGTTTTATTGACCTCTTTTCGCGGTTGAAAAACACTGATTGATCGAGGAATGTACATTTCGGTAAGTTTTAGGCTGCCCTACTGTATCTTTCAACATTGTTCATTCGTGTTTATTTACCATTAGCTAGAGATGATCGGTTCACGTGCCGCTAGGGATCTGTCATGTCACATTTACAAGCGCCAAAACGTTATTTATTGTTTGATTTTCGTAATAAAATTGACAGAATCTGAGAGCTGAGATTTTTTTAATATCATAAGTTACGTGCTCTGTCTTGTCTGTTTCCGTGTCCTCTCTTTTGTGCGCGATTTTTCTGTGCGTGAGAGCGCGTGAAAAGTTACAACACACACACACACAAGCGCGCTTTCTCTCAGACACACTCACCGACTCACGCACCGACTCACGCACACACTCCTGGATGCTTTGCATTGATGTGGTACTTTAGAGTTGACGAACTCCGTTTGTTATAACTTAAGTAAATGTTCCAAACAATGATCCAAGCAGCGCGTTCTTGTCTCCCTCCTTCTTTTTACACGAATGGTGGCTAGTGGCTACGGCTAGAACGGCTCCGGGTCAAAACGGAATGGATTAATCTGCGTTATTTTTTTTAACGCGTTATTTTTTCTCAAATTAATCGAAATTAACGCGTTATTTTGACAGCCCTAATATATATATATATATATATATATATATATTTAAAGTATGTATATTTACACATCTAATTAAATACATATTTTAAGTGTTATTAAGATTAATTAATAAGAAAAAAATTAGATCGGATCATGAGCTGCCTAAAGATTCCCATCCCTACTGTACAATGATTTATTGCTTGTCTTTGTCGACTTATTCAGAATGTAAAGAACTTAAAGTAATCGCATATTAAATCGCAATCGCAATATTGGTTAAAAAAATGTGCAATTAGATTATTTTCCATAATCGTTCAGCCCTAGTTTACACGTTCTCTCGATCGGATTAGAAAAGGAATAAACCACCCCTTCCAATCCGATAGAAATTATTTGTAATAGAGCTGACACTTTTTTAATGGGTTATATTATAGCCCTACTTGTTTTTAATGTTTTTATGAAATATCTGTATTGACTGCATGATCATATCACCATATTATTTACCGCCATGTGAGCCACAAATTAAAGCTTGGCAAGCCGAGCTTTAATTGTTAAATTGAGTAACACTGTGTTAGAGTGACTGGCAGAAACGTAGGTGTTTCAGTCACTGTTTGCAGCATGTCTCGTTTTCCAAAGAATGACAGAACATCAACCATCAAGGGGAGTAAATGATCAAACTGAATGTGTTACATTCATATACGGTGAAACTGTCACTGACCTGTGGACTCATCTGCAGCGAGGATGCCCTTCCCAGGAGCTACGATACGCTGAGCGATGTCCTGAAGCTCCTTCTTCTGCTCAGTAGTGAGTGCGGGGTACTGGTGCGTCATGATGTCTGTGGCTCAAAGCGACCTGCAACAGAGGAGAACGACTGTCACTTCATCCATCTCATCAGCAACTTCACATATTGGAACAAATCTGTGTCTGTATAGATTATCTATCCATCCATCCGTCTATATACACACAGTAGTGGCCAAAACTCATGTCCTGCCAAGGAAAGTTCACATTTTCATCCTTTATTTAAATATTAGTACAATTTGATAAAGATTATGTAATTATATTATGTAGTTGTGCTTGGAATCAATTGTGCAGACATCATTTTTGGCCAGCCTGTCATTCAAGAATTTATGAAATTATGAACATGCAAACTGGTTATGTTGTACTCAATGCTTTTTCCTAAGAGTGTTTTTTAAGTTTGTAATTTTGTTTTTTATTTTTGTATTTTAAAATAAAACCTGTAGCTGTAGTTTGACTTATTTGCCAAATAATTTTGTCAGGTAAATACATTATCCAAGTTTAGCATTTAGTTTTCCTTCAAATTTAAAACCATTTAATATTTTTCTTATATTTAATCGAACTTGTAGAGTCATAAATAAACAAATATCAGTATTATACATATAATACAATACAATATTATTACAACTTAAAATAACAGTTTTCTTTTTTCAATCATGTATTATGTAATTATGCAATTTATTCCTGTGATGGCAAAGCTACATTTTCAGCATCATTACTCTAGTCTTCAGTGTCACATGATCCTTCAGAAATCAGTCTAATATGCTGATTTTCTGCTCAAGAAACATTTATTTTAGATGTTGAAAACAGTTGTTCAGCTCTTAATTTGAGAGTCAGAACATGACTCAAATGTGAAACCGGCTGGCAGCGCTCCCGGCAGCTTAGAAACAGTCTCACACAAGAAACAATCCGTCTCCTGGAAACATCTAACTGCTGGCTATGAATAAACAACAGACTGAATAATGCGACACAGTTTTATCTAAAAGGGTTGGTTAATATTCCTGCCCACTCTCCCTCACAGCTCTTCGGTGTGGCTGAATTGCATAATGCAGACTAAAGCCAGCAGAGCAGTTTTTTCTACTGCTGTTATGCAATCACAGCTCTCTAATCTCTGCTGTCAATCCCCATTAGACATGCCCCACTGTCTGCGACTATCTGTTACCACTCACTTTTAGAGAGCTCGACTGACACAGCATTTCAATTAAAGGGCACGGATTATTACTTTAGCATCATTTTTAAAAGAGTTACGGAAATTATACATTTTAAAGAATATACTGTGCGACCTGAATGTAATGTTTTTGGACACTCAACTGTATGCGATAAAAAAAATTGCAAACTGTATTATAGTTTAAATTTAAATTAAGCAATTAGTGCTTTTTTGACCCACTTCAGTATATCTTTATATTTAATATCATACTTGCTTCTATAATCTTTGAAAGTGTACTACTGAATGTACTGACAAGCATTTGTGGTAAATTAATCGTCATTATAAACAAAGCATTTATTTAATCAAGCTCCAAAAACAGCTTGTTTTGATATTGGGGGACTTGTGACGCCACATGGGCAAATGCATTTGCCAGCCTCCAGAACAAGACATCGACAAATAGTTATACATCATCGCACCACAGGCCCCGCCCGCTGGCGTTCGGTCACTTAACGGCTGACAGTTGCCTACACCGGATGTGAGCATCGCGTCAAAAGTAGGTATGTAACGATTCACTCGCAACCGGTTGAAAATCGATACAAATGTGTGACGATTCAAGTCGGTTGAAATGTTAAACGAATCGCGATACACGTTTTAAACAGCAGGGGCGTTTTACTGTAGCCTACTGTGAAGTTGTGAACCTCGCTTTACAGGCACAATAGCAGCAAGCACACACTGGCGCGAAGCTAGCGAGTGTTTTCACTTCATTCATGGAACTTGAGCTTGTGTGAGCCAAGCTCAACTTCCATAGGAATGAACTGAAAACGCTCGGTTTGCTCCACTCGCGCCGCGCCAGTGTGTGCCATAGACTGGTGTGCACGCGCCGTCAAACACATGGCGACGGCAAGCGTAGATATTGACTCATTCAAATCGGAGGTGTGGCGGCATTTTGATTTTCCGTAGACTAATAATAATCACCACCGTGAGAAGCACAAGTCACCTCCGTTTTCATGTAAAAGGCATTAATACGACAAGTGCGAGAGCCACGGAGATCACAAGGTGCATCAGTGTTTCCGTGGCAACCAAGTGTTGTATTTATTTTACTATCTCTTTCTCTAAATGTGTACATGGATATATATTTTTTATATATATATTTTATTGATGGTTATGGCATATTTTTCTAAATGTGTTTTTTTTTTTACTCTTGCTAGTGTAATGATACAAATTATAGCAAAATTAAAACCCCTCTAAATGTGGTACTAATTTTACAGTCTTTTACTTAGTGTGCGAAGGTACCAGTGTCCACCCTCTTGACCAGACAGACAGAAAGACTGAGTTGAAACATTTTTTGAAACATTTTTTTTTTTTTTTCAAATGTAGTTTTTTTATTTGACAAATATATTTTAAAATGAAAAAGAAATGTGCAGCATTTTGTCTGATAAATAATAAAAGGGACACTTTTTCATTTATAATTTCTTAAATTAATCACTTGTTAAAAAAATCGTGAGAAAATCGTATCGTGAAACCAGTATCGTGAATCGTATCGCATCGTGAGTTGAGTGAATCGTTACATCCCTAGTCAAAAGTAAATAGAACCCATTATAATCACTGATTCTGTCTACACTGGATACAGTATACAAATGCCCATTCACTTTCTGATGTATCCATGTGCTTGAGTCTGTCGACAACAGGCCAAATGGAAGAGTAAATTGAAGGGTAAAGGATGGTTCACTTTGACGCGTCCTTTTTAAACAGCTCGTTTGCTTCTCTGTACAGACTTCAGAAGGATACCAACTTCAGGAACAAGTAGATGGTTTGTTTTTAATGCCGTCCTGGATCGCGTCGGACGATTATATATTTGTTCAGAGAATGTTTTGTAAACCAGGCACAGTGTAACAGAGTTCGCGATGAAACTTTTGTTGACAGATGAAGTAGTCAGCTGTATTGGATCTGACAGCAGCTGCATCGCAAATAGTAGGTACATTATTTTATGATGCTTTGTAAATTATGGTTTTATATACATAATTGTTTCAAAATACATACTCGCATGCAATGGTGAATGGGCTTTGATACTATGCAATGATGTTAGCCAATCATAACAGAGTTAAGCCAAAATCCTCTTCAAGACAAGTCATTTCACTCGGCGGCCATCTTTGAAACGCCTCTCGGGCATGCAAGTGCAGCTCCTATCTCTTTGAATGGGGCAACATCAAATTCTCCAAAACTGTTCGCCAAGCTTACGATTAAATTTCATAATTGAAATTACCAATGAAATCTGACAACAACTATCTCATAAATTTTGTTTCTACATTTGAATCATTCACGACAGAAAACGTCATTTTTCAGGCTGGATCAAGCTAATGCGCAGTTTGACTGTTTCTAAAACAATGATATAAAATGGAATTTACAAAGTGCACTTTTAAATGTATACTTAAGTGTGTTATACGTGTGTTAAGAAACAGTGATAAAAGTGGACTTGTGTTATATTAACAAAATATTGCATACTTTTAAGGTACACTACAAGCACAGATTCAATGAAATTAAACACACTTTTTCACAAAGTTTCTTTTTTCATTCTCACCCACTCAGTCAGATTTGACCATATTTATGACTTGTATTTTAATTAAATTGACTGTGCAGTTCACTGCTCGTCTAAATCTCTTTCTATGTCTTAATAGTCTTCCCGGTTGAGTGCTCCCCCATATCTATGCTGAATGGAACGAGCCTAAACCGGCACAAACTGGCTAGTCTGTGTCGATGTAAATCACAGTTGGATGCGCTCTGACTATAAGCACACCAGTTTATGCACACAGAAAGAGAAACCTTTCACATATTGTCCTTAATTGAGATTTTACTGGAATTAATTAATGTGGGTTTTAATGACAGACTAAACAAATCAGTTATTGGTTTCAAGCCGGTTGTTGTTCCTCTACATCTAGCATCTCAGGTACTGCTGTATTTCTGTGCTAGCAGATGGTTTATCACAGCATTACTGAAGTGACAGGAAAGCACACATCTCTGAAGCTCTGTGAATGATTCCAACTCATTGGTTTTGTTGAACAATGGAAGTTTCCACTGGAAAACACAGCCTGCGGCAGCCGCTCACCTCATTTTGAGTTCTGCGAGGGATGTGTTACGGCACGCTTTTACCATTCCACTTCTTCACTCTGTAATAAAGGAGTCTTCACTGTCTGGCTTTAGTTTGAGCAATGCTAATGCTAAAGGCCAGGCTGTATTGGCTTCATTGGCAATGTGTTGTGTTTAAAGGACAAACAGAGGTCATTTTGATGTATGACCACATCAATGACCCATGATGAATAGGTGTCCACTGGTCCTTTCAAAGGGACCTTAATTTGCCCTTTGGTTGACAATTGTTGTCACATAAAGCATGGCATAATCTTTGTGTACTAAACCTTATGTTTCCAAGACGCAAACTGTTCTTCAATACAGGCCCATATTTCAATTATATGTTAACAAATAATTACATTTAATTAATTACATTATTATTTTATAATTAAATATTATTGATACATAAATGACAATAAATTCATTCAAATATTTGTTTTATTTATTGTTATTTAAATGTAATATTATCAGAGTCCTAAAACTCACTTCTACTGGGTAGCTTTTATGAGAGTACTTTGTAATTGTTATTTTATGTTCTTGATTGCATGTTTTTATTTTGCATCTTCATTTATTTTTGTAAATTGCTTTGTGATAAAGATGCTATATAAAGTTTTTTTATTATTATACGATATTATTTAGACTGCTTGCTAATGTCAGTTTATTATGAGACATTTTGTAGATTGTCCATTTAAACAACAGGTTTTATAGAAAACCACATTAGCTATCCATTTACAAAGCATCTTCTGTGTTTGTAATGCAAGTGAATATATTTGAAAAGTCATGATGTCACTGTTTAGTAGACACTGCGCTTCTAAATAATTTAGAGTATTAATTTTTAACTATTTTTAAACAAATCACACAGTGGATCAATTTAATATCTACAAGGCATCAAAGATGCTTCTCAAGGAAAATGCTTCAGGCATAAGTGACAGCTGATTGTTTCAGTCTGTAATGTATCTCTTTGACAAGATTGGTTTCTCTGCATCGCATCATGCGCAACAGTGACCGCCCATTTTTCGAGACAGGGATATCTGCAGGTTGGAGTAAAGGGTGAAATGCTACAACAGAAACAAACAAACCCCTAACCCTCCCCCACACCCTTAACAGGCAGCCTTTGCGACAATTCGTCACACCCAGAACAGATAAAAATACAGAAAAAAAAAAAAGATGTAGGGCAGGACTTGATTTTGTTCATCTGGAATTTATTGGATGGTTATGGTTTGCTATTGGTCGATCTCACGTAACTCATCAGAGAACAGAAGTCATTGCAAGGGTGAGAAGTTATTTTGATTAAAGATTATGAGGGCAGATTCATTTAAAAAAATGATGTGCACAGATAAATCATTTATAATAAATAAAAATCAGGAATTGACGACTCTGATTTTGACATCAAGTTCAATATTGCAAAATATTCCTTAATTTACAAATAGTAGTTTGAGAGTGTCTGCGCAGTTCCTTAGCAACTATTTCAGTTTCCATTTTAACACGGACTTCTCTGGTGGATTTCACTTCATGAGTATGGGTAGTGTAGTTCTTTACAGAGTAATTTGACTACTTAACGATTTATTTAAAATAAAAATAACACTGACTTGTCAAAACCACTTTCTCAATGGAAAGAAATTACACGATGCGCTTATTGCGTCAATAGGCCTAGAAACATATCACATGTTCTTCTTCAAACATATGTATTATGCATGGAGAATTACAATGGTTATGCAAAATATAGAAGATATTACATAAAAGAAAAATTAAGCGTTAAAGGCCACCGTTTAGAGAACCGTACACCCCGAGCTTAGTCTTCATCATCAGCTTAGCTCGTTTAACCTTGATACATGTACCTGCTGTGTCCTCAGAGAGGAGACACACCATCTTCAGCACGTATACACGTCACGCGACAGGATGATGAGAGAATACAGCTCCCGTGATTCATTACAAACATTCTGCACTGCTGTGACGCACCGCGATGCGCACGTGCCGCGTTCTACTTGCGTCGGTAGCAGTGTAAATGGGATGTTAAGCGACCGAGGGGAACATTTAAAGTGATGATGGACATCTTTGACAAATCCTAAATTGGATGAAAATTGTTTTAATAGCGCTTTCGAGAGGATGGGATGTTGTGAGGATGTGTATTAAATCTGAAGGACACTAGGAAACGCTATTTTCATCACGTTAGCTCACGTCTGCTAGGCTAAGCTACACTGATGTAGGAAATGCCTACGTGCAGATCGGCCACACTCCCTTCTGCAGACACCAGTCTCATCCGTGATGCTGTATAGACCTACGCATGAATACGATGCTTTTATTTGTGTATTCTGTGAAATAAACACTGTTCGGGTTCGGTTTGTCAGTTAGCTACACTAACGTTAACGTTAAATATAACTTACGGAAGAGAGAGATAAGATGATGGTGTCGTCACCCGTGATCAGGATGACATTGAATGTCGACATGATGATGTTTGTCTCTTTATATAGTTGCTTTGAGTAAAAAATGAACATTTCACGCCGAAATTAATGAGACCTGCTTTTATATGTTGGACGTATCAACTAAATGTATTAATTATTATACCATGATGGAGAAGTCCGTTGATAACTAGCTAAATAAGAACCACCTGTCGGATGACGCATTAACTTGACATCGAAGCAAATAAAGTTTTTTTTAAAATAGTATTTAAACACACAAGCACATACTTTTTAAGTACAACAAAATTACATTCAACATAAAAAAATATTTGATAAAATAACGACATGCCATCTATGAAAGCTGCAGTGTCACTATAATTACACACACATATATATATATTTAAATGAAAGAATTTACTCAGTTACCTGCTAAGGAGAGTGATTCAAAAGATGCCCTGATGTCGACAGCCTCCAGTTTCAATGCCGCAACGCAACGTGACCGCTTAGAAAAAGCAACCCACATAGGGGCGTGGCTTTGGTCACGACCTTATTGTAATAATAGTTAATATTCATGATCCTTTAAAGTGACCTCGCACGTCAACATCACATTGCTTGAGGTGTGTTTACGAGCACGTATGCTTTTTAAAAAGTCAAATGAAAAAATTCAGAATAAATAGCTAGTTAGTCAATGTAAAAAGAAAGAAAATGAGAACATTTGCATACAACATTTTTTTTTCTTCCAGACCATTTGACTATTAATTATATATGCAATATCCACTATTAGGTATTAGATAAACCAATTAATGATTGGTTATATTTTAAAAAGGCTTATTTTATCTAGTATGGAATAAAAGTGTTGAGGAATATCTTATTGTAGCTCAATAATAGCAGTAGCTGAAACTGCAGCACTGTGTCCCTGCTGGGCGGAGCTTCAAAAATTACCACATAAAGCATCAATTACAATATTGAATGAAAAAAAGAAACTTTTTTCGTTGCTTAGTATTTAATAAAGGATCACTGGTGTCAGGCATTCAGGGCGTAAAACAAGAACTGTCATCCCAGGAAGACAAGGTTATTCATGCATACATGGGCATTGATCCAACCAGGCCCAAAGCATTGGTTAAAACAACAATAGGAATAATAAAGCCAATAGGAAAATCAGTATAACAACATAACCACAGTTCCTTTCCCATTCAGTCCCAAGTGCATTATGGAAATACAATGAACAGTGCTAAGCATATTATTTCATATAAAAGTATAGATGTCCACTTTTGGGATTTTACTATTTTTCTATTAACAATGCTTTTTCACAATGCTTAGGTTTAGTAATTACAAAATGAGTGATGATTTGGTCCTTTTAGCATTAAAGTATATCCCTGAGGGTTTGCACAGCTTTCAAAACAAAACTGGGAAGAACTGAAATTATGGTATGTTTGTTGAAAGAAAATGCAGTGCTGGCTTATTAATAATGACAAAATAGTCAAATAACGTCAAAGGATATGAGGAACTATGAACCACATTTCACTAAATGTCTCAACAAAAGGTATGGAATCCAATGTAAGAGCTGGAGTGTCTCAATAAAAATGAAATACACTTAACCATATTCCTTCACGGAAGAATAACCTACAATTAAGGATTGAACTTTCCCCACATGCTAAGGGTGTATTCACACTTGTAGTTCGGTTCTCTTGGTTCTTTTGATAAGAAAACCAAAAAAGAAAATGAAACATTTAGTCCTGGTTTGCTTAGCGTTCACACTATTTTTACACCGAATCTAAAGATACAAAACAAAACAATAAATGGCTTTTATGACATATTTTGTGACAGAACTTACTAAACATCCAAAACAATACCTCTTTTTAGGATTGCATCTTGTGACATCATGTCCCGTTTTTGGTTCATTTACATGTCTTTGGTCCATGTTGCATTCATATTTCGTTCGTTTGGAAGTGGATCGAGACCCATCTTTTTCTTAAACAAACACTTCTCTTTGGGAAGCATCGTCCTGAGGTACGTGGATTTGCATGAGCGCTTCTACCCGCTCCATGTTGGCCAGAGTTGGGGAAAGGTCTGGGACTGTGGGTGTGCAGGGTGAGGTTAAGAGAAAGTCACAGTCAAAGTTTGCGAAGGGCTCCAGGGTCAGGCCTCGACGGGATTTGGCAGGCCGGTCAGGCCGGTTCTTCAGCTCCACGATTAGCTCCATGGGGGTCTTTTGGAGCAGATGCGAATCAAATGGCGTGCCGTGGAAAAAGGTTTGGCGCTTGAAGCGTTCCAGTGTCCGAAGGCGACGTGCTGGAGTCTTACAAAGAAGCTGAGGAGAGAAAAAATGGGTGTAAATGATTGAAGTAATGCAGTTATTACTTGAAGGTGACTTGTGATTTGTTAAAAAGTGACACATCAACGCCAGGAATTAGTACTCTGCCTTAATTTTTTAAAGGTCCTCACAGTAAAGAATCACAAATAAGATCAATTATTGAGCTTAAATAGAGAGCAAATAGACTTTTCTTGCTTCTCAGGTGTATCTCCTGAGAAAAAGTTATTAGTACACTGAAATAAAATGTGTAGGATTTACTTTGAAACACTAGATTCATTGAAATTGCTAGGAAATTTCACAAATACTTACATAGAAACGGCAAGTAACACATTGAATTAAAGATGACATTGCTCCAATAATCTTAAAAAAAATATTTTAATTTTTACAGAGTAATCTCACATGTTTACTCCATAATTTCAGAAGGGATCTCAAAGTCTTAAACTGTTCAGAATCGCAATCAAAAATCACAGCTTTCAGTATGAACTCGCCTAAAATGATCTGAATTAAATTACCCAAATAATCCAAGCAATCCATTTTATAAAGGGATTTTTTGAATGATTTTGAAAAATATTTTTTAATGATCTCATTTGTGTCTATTTTTAGGGAATTTCAGAGACAAAATTGATACTACTTTGAACATTTTGGCAAATAAAGCTCCCCATCAGGTGTCCAGGTCTCACCTCTGTAAGCAGCAGAGCAAAAGGAGGAGAGAAGTTTTTTGGCATCTCATAAGGGAAGCTGCGTACCCTCCTCAGCATGCAACAGTGATCCGGTTCTGGGGACACTGGAAACTGAGGAGGGAGGGGGAGTTAAGAATGACTTGGCAGAAAACACACATCACACCCAAGCAAACGTGTCATTTCCCACACAATGAGCAAAAAAACACAATATATGCAAATATATGTGCATTTGTAACTGGAAACTCACCTTTCCAGTGGCCAGTGCGAAGAGGAGGATGCCGAGAGACCACCAATCGGCAGTGTGGTTGTAGGGACCACCGCTGAGGACTTCAGGAGCTGAAGAGACAGATTTCATGAGAATCTTGCTTACATTCCACACATAACTAGACATAAACATCCTTTCATTTGCTCAGCCATAAATATAATTGAATGACTCGTTTGGCATTTATGTACATTATTCCACATATAATT
The DNA here is from genome assembly GCA_030770095.1 of Gila robusta. Taxonomy (NCBI): domain Eukaryota; kingdom Metazoa; phylum Chordata; class Actinopteri; order Cypriniformes; family Leuciscidae; genus Gila; species Gila robusta. Next base: position 13,274 of record JAVALU010000135.1, read on the forward strand.
CAAAGTAATTCTTAATTTGTTTTTATTTCTTGATTTATTATAGATTTACCCATGTATTGGATTGTTCCGCAAATAGTGAATGCCCTCCCTCCACGCTCAAGACGCCGGGACAAACCAAAGTCAGCCAGTCGTAGGTGGCCTGTAATAAGATAGACGTTTATTATTGATCATTTAAGATTATAGGTTACAGTATATGGTTTCAATATTATTGTTGTAGAAGACTATTCATTATTATTATTAATATAATATTATTTATTTATGATTAGATGTTTGTTTGATTACATTTGAATTTTATAAGCTTTGATGTCATATTTCACTTCAGCATTTTAACAAACAAATATTGAAATGATTGAAATATTACAATAGAAATGTTGTGAATTGGATTATTTGTTAATATTGTATTGCTATCACGATGTCATAGTGTAAATACTCTAGGCCTATTCGGTTAGCGTGAAGCCTGGATGTTCTGGAAGATTCCATGTTTACATGAAAAAAGTGGACACATACTGCCCTCCACTGGAGTGACTAAAGAACACAGGCTGCCTTACCCTGATCTGTTAGAAGGACATTTTCCATCTGTTAAAAATACAGTGAATGTTTTTAAGACATTCTTCTGATATTTTAGGGATCATATTTATTATCATTACATCATTATATAAAACAGTGTATACCTTCACATCACGGTGGATGATTGCACAGTCATGAAGGAACCCTATAAACAGAGATGATACAACATGATTATTGTGATAAGCATTCATAACTACTGTACTTGAACAAACATTTTATTTATGTGCTTGACACAAAATGTCAAGGTATTTTTTATTAATAGGATTAGTACAAATCTATAATATAATGTAAAATTTGGTCAGACTTTAGATTAGGGTCCGATTCTCACTATTAACTATGACGTTTGCCTCAGTTAACTCCCAATTACTGCTCATTAATAGTTAGTATGGTAGTTGTTAAGTTTAGGTATTGGGTAGGATTAAGGGATGTAGAATATGGTCATGCAGAATAAGGCATTAATAACGTGATTTATAAGTACTAATAAACAGCCAATACCCTAATAAAATGCATGCTAATAAGCAACTAGTTAATAGTGAGATTTGGACTCTAAACTAAAGTGTTTTCTTAAAATGTATATAATGCAGGGGTTCTGCATGTTTTAGGAAGGTAAATTTAAGACTTTTTAAAGAACTTTTCACAATCAAGTAAAGAAAATTTAAGGAATAAATTGAAGGGAAGACAACACATCAATATGTTTTCAACATTGAGAAAATTAGTAATTGTTTCTTGAGCACCAAATCAGCATATTAGAATGATTTCTAAAGGATCATGACACTAAGCATCCAAGATGAGCGTCATTGCTTACCTAAAGCAGAACCCAATTCAGCAGCAAACACTTTCACCACATCCTCTCTGAACTGACCAATCATCACCCAGTATGTGTACAAGTCTCCTGTGCTGCAGTAATCACACACTAGAGAGGGAATAAACAGAATCAAATCATATGACCAGTGCCTGAATGTGTAAATCCCAAATAGAGATAAACATGAACACAAACATCTAACTGATACATGGAAAGGGCAAGTGAACCCAGAGAAAACATCTGTCACTTTGGGAGATGACCAGATTCATAATACATCAGTCAAGACCATCTGTTTCTAACAGTTATGCCCTCACCCAGACCACTGACTGGTAAAACATCATGGTTTAGACGAAGTACAGAACATTCTGGCCTGGTTTCACAGACAAGGTTTAGATTAAGCCAGGAATAGGCTTTAGTTCAATTAGGACATTTAAGTAGCTGTTATAATCGTGCCTTAGAAAAAAACATTACTGGTGTTTACTTGAGATAAAACAATGGCACTGACATAGTTTAAGATATGTCAATGCAAGTTGCTTATAGTTAAAATCGCTAAAATCGGTCATTTGTTCATACATTTACTATTTTCTACATGGTGAATGGCACATAGTGCACTATATAAGGGATAGGGAATGATTTAGACAGTGTAAATATGCTTTACACTGTAGCGAATGAAGTCTGGTTTGAACATATCACCCATTTGAATTCTGCACAGAATGCTTTATTTTAAAGCAATATGGGGGAGAAACGGTCAGAGATTAGGAGGAAACTGCAGCTTTACCGAGCTCAGCGGCTCTGGCCGAGGCCGAGCTGTCTAAACTAAACGCTATTGGCTATTTAAAAAAAGGGTCGGAGCTGTTGGATATGTCCCGCCCTGTCTTCCTGTTTCAGTTTAAATTACATCAACAAATTGAATAATGCTGCACTTCAGTGGGCCTTTAAGCCTTGTCTGTGAAACATTCAAGGGGTGAACTGAACAGAGAAGAAGGAAATTTACTTTCACAAATGCAGTCAGGATCACTGGGAAATCAAACACTGGGGAAAAAGGACTTGAGGTTTGGATTGAGGTGTCCTAAAACATAGGAGTGTTACTAATGCTGCCTTCACGTGCTACCGGGATTTATCGTAAATACGGGTTTCCTAGGTAAAAATTGGACACGAATGCCCTCTCAATCAGTATTTACCACTGGAAAGATCAGGGATAATTTTGATACCCAAGATCCCAAGATGGGCGGGCCATAAACTTGGGATATATTCTATCTCAAGATGACAACACATGACGTTATATTCTGAGCTCTTCTGAATTATACGTTTCTATGGGACCACTATCAAAGCCTAAATGAATCTGCAGCGGTCAGGTGGTACAGCAGTCACATGGTCCAAGTAGGAGCTCTCAAACAATTCCCATCTTACAAGCTGTAATTACGAGCTATACGAGGACGTGTACGCTTTTAAAAAATTGATACCACGTAATTGCGGTAATAACGGCATGGTGTGAACGCAATGTCAAACACACCTGAACAAGCTAATCAAGGTCTTTAGAATTACTAGAACGTATGCAGGTGAGTTTGACATTGAGGTCAAACTAGGCTGGAGCTAAACTCTGCAGGAAATGGATCTCGAGGGCCAGAGTTGAGAACCCCTGTTCTAGAATTCAAGCATTCTGGCCTGTCTAAACAAAGATATCTAATTCAGAGATAACAGTCTGTGGGTCACTTTACATGCTAGCACTATTTAAGAACTATTTGATATTCAACTATAGATAGTTGCAGAGGTCTTGGATCCTGCTTCTGGTGACCCACTGTCCAGCAGAGTTTAGCACCAAGCTCAGTCAAACACACCTGAACCAGCTAACCAATGTGCTCAGGATGACTCGAAGGTTGCAGGTACATGTAGGTGTGTTGGAGCAGGTTAGAACTAGTGAGATAGTGGGTCTCCAGGAGCAGGATTATAGACCTATGGGTGATTGTACAGTATATCTAAACATTAGAAACATCATGAAATCAGCAACATGGATAGGATCCATATTCTATGCAACATGAAGTGCAGTTTGGGTTGTTCTCAGTCTCATACTTTGTAGACAGTGTGGCAGACAGAATCAGAGTAAGAAATGTAATTGAACTGTGAAGTGTGTATGGTTTATTTTACACATTGTCCTCCAGCATAGTATGTTGTTGAGACAACTATAGTTCAGCCATTCCACAGGTTGAAATAAAGTGGCGCTTCCAAAACATTGTTCTGTTTGGTTTTTGAGCACCCTTTCAAAAACATTTAAAAATCTCACGACCCCAAACTTTGAAAAGTAGTGTATCATTTCAGATTACATGTCCTCTTCACAGCTCCTCACAGATTTGAAGTGGAATGATAGTTTATGGGAGCTCCAGGCAGACTTTCGATCCACATGGCACTTTGTGTGAGGGAAGATTGATTTAGTGGTGGGAAAGGCAGGAGGAGAGTTGGGGCAGGGGTGTGTTCTGATTCACTCACTAATGTAGATGTGTCGCTGGGTCTGCCAGCAGTCCTGCAGGTCGTGGACAAAAGGATGGCGGACCTGACGCTGCAAGGTAACAGTTTGACAACAAGAGCACAGGCACAGTGAGTCATAAACCTCTGTGGGTTTTGAACTCAACCTCTTCATGTACCAGGGTGATAAAGAGACCTGCTAATATTCATCCTAGCTCTCTTTTAGTGAATTTGCATTTATTCCCTTTCTGTTGCTACTAAAACACCTATTTCGACCCTTCCTTTTATTACAAAAGCATTGGAGAAAACGGTTCTCAACCAACTCCAGTCTTATCTTAGCTCAAATCAAATTCTTGAAACTTTCCAGTCTGGTTTTAAGCCTCTACACAGCACCGAGTCTGCTCTATTAAGGGTTTCTAATGATATACTGTTAGCGACTGACGCTGGTGACTCTGTGATCTTATTACTGTTAGACTTAACCTCAGCCTTTGATACAGTTGATCATAAAACTCTATTATCCAGACTAGAATATTCTGTGGGCATCCAGGGAACTGTCCTCAGCTGGTTTAGATCTTATCTAACAAATAGAAGTTTCTCTGTCAAATTGGGTAACTTTTCTTCCTCGCCAGCCCAACTCTCCTGTGGAGTGCTGCAGGGGTCCATTCTCGCACCCATTCTTTTTTCCATATATTTACTTCCTCTGGGCTCCATTTTCAGAAAGCATGGTGTATCAATTAACTGCTATGCAGATGATACACAAATTTATTTCCCTCTGAAACGCAACAAAGATACTGCTCTAAAATCTCTTTTTGCAAGCCTAGAAGAAGTAAAAATGTGGTTTTCTCAAAATGTTTTATTTTTGAATGAATCCAAAACCGAGGTTATAGTCTTTGGCCCCCATGACAACTATAACAGCAGTAACACTGATCTGGACTATCTTTATCCAACGTCATCTTGCATTAAGAACCTAGGTGTTCTCTGGGATCAGAACCTCAAATTTGAAAAACAAATCAATGCGGTGATTAGTTCGTGTTTTTTTCAGTTATGTCTTCTCTCTAAAATTAAATCCTCCCTTTCTGAGAAAACCTTAGAGATTGCTGTCCATGCACTCATTACATCGCGGTTGGACTATTGCAACTCTCTCTACTATGGCATACCCAAACACTCTATTGCTCGTCTACAATTAGTACAGAATGCTGCTGCAAAGTTCCTCAAAAGAAAACGCAAATTTGATCATGTGTCACCTATTTTAAAATCTCTGCATTGGCTACCTGTACATTTTAGAATCGAGTTTAAAATTATTTTATTTGTTTTTAAATCCGTAAATAACCTGGCACCAAGCTGTTTGTCTGAGCTACTCTGCCCACACAATCCCGTACGAAACCTGAGGTCTGGTGATCAGAGACTTCTGTCTGTCCCCAGATCACGGTTAAAGAATAGAGGGGACAGAGCCTTTGCGATTGCTGGCCCTAGGCTGTGGAACAGCCTTCCGGTTTACATCAGAGCTGCTCAATCTTTAACTGTTTTTAAATCCTCTCTTAAAACCTATTTTTTTCTTTAGCTTTTAATTCATTGTGAGCTTCTGTCATGAATGTGTGGTTTGTCCTTGTTCTTTATCTTGTGTATTGTTCAGCACTTTGGTCAGCCCTGTTTGCTGTTTTTAAATGTGCTATATAAATAAATTCAAACTTGAAAACACACACCACCTCAATCTCCATTGTACTTATGACATAAGCTAGAAGTCAGTGCCTGTAAAAGATGACACAGACCATTTAACCTAATGAAAATGAGAATATCATTGAAAAGTGAGGACTTGGGCTCACCTGGACTATTACTTCCTCCTTTGACTGCTCCAAAACTCCCATGCGCAAAATCTCAGATTTTGGAATAACCTACATTAGACAAAATAAATCACAAATGGCAAATGAACATTACTGTGTTACTATGACAGGCTGTTTATTCTATCTCATGAAGATGAGGCCCTGTTCATATACATTACCGTTCACAAGTGTGGGGTCAGTACGTTGTTTTATTTTATTTAAATAAAATATCCCACAAGAACAAATTAATTTGGTCAAAAGTGACACTGACAGTATTTCTATTTTAAATGAATGCTGTTCTTTAAAACTTCCTATTCATCAAAGAAGCCTGAAAAATTTATTATGGTTTCTGCAAAAAATATTAAGCAGCAAAAACTGTTTTCAACATCAATAAAAATGTTAATGAAATTACTTAAGCACCAAAGCAGCATATAAGAATGATATCTGAAGGATCATGTGACACTGAAGACAGGAGTAATGATGCTGAAAATACAGCTTTGCCATCACATAAATTTCATTTTTTATATTCAAATAAATACAAAGTTTAAAATTTGAATAATATATGTTACAGTATTACTGTTTTTTTAATCAAATAAATGCTGCCTTGGTGAGCATAAGTGTCAGGGATACTCAGACACAGAAATGAGAGAGATGGAATATGGACACAATGGGAAAGTTTATTGAAATCCAGCAGGAACAACGGAGAACAGGTGAGTATTGACTTGGGCAGTTTGAAGCAATGGTAGACAGGATAATTTGGGTTTCTTAAGCCCTATTCGGACGGGATTAGTTTTACAAGCGTAGATGGAGTAATGTAATTTTACCACAGGACATCTGTAATATGAATGGCCAATTCGCCCAGGATAAGAAATCTCAGTAAAACCAGCAGAAGTGGGAGGGGTAACTCGATTTACGCACTGCCGTCACCTTCCTGATTTAATATGCACAAACACATATAATCTAAATAACCTATATATAACAGTAAGATCCGATCGAACGATTTATTAATTACATTTATTAAATTCTAATTGGGTTCTGTTGGTAATAGGCACTTACCTAAAGCTAAAATAAGTTTTGTGCCTTTGACAAGTGCTTTCGACCTTCTTTTTGATCTGAATGTTGTGTGGAAAACACTTGAGTTTTGCCACAGACTTGCACCACCATACTTGAAAAACCACGGAGCCCATCTAAATTATATAACAATTAGGCTATCCATCTCATAGTGAAAATCATGTAGCCTCCCAAAATTTCTTTAACAGTAGAAGTGAAATCTTATTGTAGTTGAAATCTGCGTACCGTCTTACGTTTTAAAATCGCGTACGGGGAAGTTTGGTCTCTTCAGTGAGGCATACAAACATAACAGTCACGCCACTCTTAGACCGTAAGCTTTTGACACACTCGTTTTACGCATATTTGGTGCCACCTATTATTGCGGGTGTATAATTGACATGTAAAAGTCTAGACACTGAATATAAGACGAACCCCTTTTTTCAGATGTATTTCTAAGAAAAATATATTGTCTTATATTCGGAACAACACGGTAAATCATTTAATGCAGAGCTAGCCGTGGATTATACCGCTTATACCATGGTAATTTGCCAGCATTGACGGCTTAATGCTGTTATTGATGTTATTGATGTTTGCAGTGCAATATTTGACCAGAGAGGTAAAACTAATGTGTGTAAGATAACATTTATTTGAATGAATGAATGAATTATAGCATTTATTTGAATTCATTACCAAGAGAGAGAGAGATGATGCTTGTGCGAATTACCTGCGTCTGTTCAGCGTCTCTCTCTATTAACAACAAAGCTGTGAGTTTAATTACTTCAAAACCAGCGATGTTATCTATAAATGTGATCTATGAATGTCTTTACATTATAATAAACCTAAAGGTTGGCAACTGAAAATAATCTCAAATATAAGATAGTTTTGATTTGTTTGACATTTATTGTGTAATAGTCTGTTATATTTATTAGTTTTAAATGTGTAAAATAGTCATTAGAAGTTTTTACCTTAACTGCGTAGGTCTTTTGCTTCGACTTATCCTTGACCTTTAAAATGGGACCAAAAGATCCTTTCGCTATGTAACCCAGCACCTAGAGGTAGGACGATATGATAAAATACTGTGAAAAACATATAAAATAAATAAGAAACTGTTGACAAATGAGGGAGCTTATTTTCCCCTTTTGCCCTTGGCATCTCTCACCTGAAAATGTTCATGTCCTGGGACATTGCGGTGGGGAATTCAGGCAGAAACATGTTGATAAAGCTTGGCAAACTCCATTCCATTCGGAGTTTCTCAGGGCCCGGCAATGAGGAGACCAGGTGCTCAGGAATGGATGGCTCCTTGTCACAAATCATTCTATGTGATTCGATTCGCAATGGGTTGATTCTGCAGAGCCCAGCTGGGAGAGAAATCCCCACAGCAGAGAGAAATCCCCTCCATCTGGATATTTGTGATTGCTCCTCCGACCCTGTGTACTGCTGTGAATGAATGTCATTAAATAATCATTACATGGTTACTCATATTCCAGCAATGACCTATTTTTCAACATGCTCATTGGTGTTTCTGTATGGACACTTTGCAATCCCAGAAGTCATTATAGATCACCATCTTTCATTTTAAATAATAACAAAAAAAACGTGCTAGGAGAAAATAATGGGTTATAAACAACATAATTTAAGGGAAAAAATAAATATTTCATGGTTAAAATTAATTGGGGTTTTTTCACGTCCCAATACCCGTCAATTATGAATGAATAAAAATGGAAACATTTCTTACATTTTCGATTAACAAGTGTTAAAATGATTTTAGTGTTTTTTGTGTGATCTGGCACATGTGGTTTATGAAGACACAAATGTGTATAATGACATGGGTATTACAACATAAAGGTGGTTTATGAGGACACTTCATGTGTCCTTGTAAACCAAAATGGCTTGAAAAACATACTAAACTGTTTTTTTTATTCAAAAATGCTGAATGTTTTCTGTGGTGGGTACGTTTAGGAGTAGGGCTAGTGTAGGAGGAATATACAGTTTGTACAATATAAAAAATCATTAAAGGTGCAATAGGTGATCTGAGAAATGCTAACTTTGCATCCGATCCCACCCTCACTTCAATCGCCATGATGTGTCCTGTAGACAATCACTTATTGCACCTTTAAATCTATGGAGAGTCCCCATAAACCATGCTAGTTTGTGTGTGTGTGTGTGTGTGTGTGTGTGTGTGTGTGTGTGTGTGTGTGTGTGTGTGTGTGTGTGTGAAGGAATCACTGTAATATTCATATTAATTAAAGGATGTTAGTCATACTCCAATGCCAAAGCTTGTCCTTTGGCTTTGCTTTCTGTTTAAATCCACACAGATGTGAAATGACTCATAGAATTATTGTACATTCAGAAAACAGTTCATACATGGACACAATTTATTGGTCATTACAGTAGGTAAAATAAATATTTTAAAATCACTGTAATGCCCTGGTTGTCAATAAAAAAAAAAGTTCTGCAGCTTCATAAGTCACAATAACTATACATATATACTTTTGTATTACATACTTATCAGTATAATGTTTTTTTAATTAAATGTGACTTAAATTGCCCTATTAAGATTTGGCTTTTAAATTAAACGTACGCACTGCTATACTTTTACAACTGGAGATCAAACATAAAAGTAGCCAACACATGCACAGTGGGCAGCCATCCTGAACACATGGTTATTTCTGCAAAGAAACTTTTTTCCACCATTCATAATAAGAAAATAATAAAAAGACTAACCTTGCTGTTTTTGCTAGCATCGGCACCCATCACATTTGTCGCTCTGCGTGAAACATTAGTTGAATCTATAGTGTTCATCCATGTTGTCGCCTGTAGTTTCAGTGACAGTGAGTGACAGAGCACTACCTATGTGCATTACTGTTCTAATCGCTCAAGTATGGACAGGCCAGTGGCTTTTACATGGTTGTCTTACACTGAACTATGAAGTCGAACTCATTTTTCATCAAAGCGTTATCGGTCTGACAGATATGGCGACAAAAACAAGATAATCTCCGATGGAGTCGACGAATACTGCGCATCCTCCCACGTTGCTGTCACCCAATCATATTTTTTTGCTGAGTTTTAGGCCACGCCCACTCGAGCGACCTCTCAAAATAGCATCAGGAGCTGTGAGGGCTGAATTATTGACGCGTAGTTACATCCAGTGATGAAACATGACGCTATTAAACATTAAACAATATAGGATCATGCTTCCAGTTCATTTACAGTGATATGACTGTGTTGTTATTGCATTAGCGTATAAGCTACTACTTGATTTTTAAAAATGTTTTATCTTGTTTCTGGGAAACCACAGCACTGCATATTTTTATGTCTCTTTTTTGGCATCTTGATTGGGACACTTTTGCCATTGAGATGACTGGGGAAAAGTGTCCCAATCATCCTGAATTCACCCCTACTCAGTTTAGTTGCTTTCCTAACGAGCTGATTTAAAATTATACCTACAAATTGTGCAGTAAAAACTCAAGATAAATATTAAAATGTATTTCTTCGTGCTCTAGAAGTATTATGGACATTGCTATTTTAGTATAATTGAGAAAGATTTTATTAATATTTTTTATTAATTTTTATTTTTATATATTAAAATTTTAGCATTTTTCAAATTTTTATTAGTTCTTGTTTTTTAAAAGCCAACCATTTTTATTTCAGTTTTAGTTATTTTAGTAGGCTACATCAAGTTTAACTATATGAAAATGTTGCCTACAGTTGAAATATTTTTTTAATATTTGATTCTATTTCAGTTAATTTATTTCAAGTAGGCCTAACAAAAAAAAAAATAACAAAAAAAAAAAATATATATATATATAGGTTTTAATCTTAGATCACTATAATAACCCATGGTTCTGAATTATTATATTTGCATTTTTGTCAGTTACGGACAATGCTTTTTTTATGTGGAGTGTTTGACGTGTCGTGTGACAACTGATCTGTTCAGCAGATTGCATAAAACAAGGGATTGGATTATCTCTCAGTGTTGTTGGTATACGACTGAACAGTTGGTATGACTGAGTTTATGAAAACATGTTGTCCATGAACCTTCAATATATTTTTAATATTATTTCTGATTCATTGATTATATATTTTTTTAATGTTTTGTTGTCTTAAATTTATTGATGACAAAAAGTGCAGCAGTACACTACAGTAAAAAAGACAATACAATTTACAACAAAATTGTACATACAATACATCACATATTATATTCGATATAAAGATCAGTGATCACATAATTCATATATAGACTTAAGTCATGCAGTTTTATGGTACTTTGACAAATAATAAACATGCGTCACACAGTCTCATGATACAGTTTAGCTTTAATTTCTCTCTCTGTCTCTGTTTTTCTTGTTCACAAATACATGCACATTTACACACAAGTCAAATGCTTCAGATTAACAGATTATAACAGTAGCTGCATAATTGCCCATAATGCATGAACGATGATGCTAAAAGCAATGCTGAAATCATTCTTCTACAAAGAGCAACCATATGTGGCCCATTCGCCATTTAGACCACAGGTGAGGCTTTTCATAGAGAAAAACAGAGAGGAAATATTAAATAGCTACATTTTCACAATTATATAAGTTGTTAATCAAAAATGTAATCAACTGGGCCTAGTAGGCTATGCTGTTTTAACTTATTCACTCTTGATATTTAATTTCAATATTTCTTTAAATGATAGGCCTACACACTAAAACATGTGTATGAATATTTTAGATCAAAATATTCAAATATTTTGGATAAAAAGTGCTTTATTATACAATTTGTGATATGAATAAAGCATTTTTAAAATAATCTTCAATTATGACGTTATTTGAATATTACATTATGAAACATTTAGGTTTCTCCACTCTTGTAAATTTAAACCACTGAGCAAATGGTAACATTTCCAAAATGGTGGCCTGTCTGCTGGTGTGCACGTTGCAGTGTCAGCAATTTTTAAAAACGCTTGTTTTTGTTACTAAAGTATGTTTCAACCCATGCAACAATTCTGATGTTTTAATAACATACCAGATTACACTTGACCTGATTTTAAAACATGTCTTGTACAAATTGATATAAAACAAGTTTTGAAAATGTTGTGGTGGCATATGTGTCACATCGGGCTGTTAACCTTAAAACAGTAGGTGGAATTTTGATGTGATGTATGTGTCAACAATAAATGGGAATCGAATCGAATCAGTGAAAAGATTTGTGGCAATGTCATAAAGCAAAACATTTCTATCAGAATAATTTTTGCCAACTGTTTTTTTTTTTTGCCAAGTCATATTTTTTATGAATATTAAAGGGACACCAGGTAACTTTTTTACCTTAACTTAACAGCTTCGAAGTCAGTGGAATGGTTATATTACTTATTTCGGGTTGAATTGTAGTGGTTTCGCAGCCCCCTGGTGCTTGAGAGCGGAAAAAACTCACTTGCAACTTTGGGGCGGCGGGCCACCGGCCTCGCCGTCAGGAAGTATCGAGTGATATCAGGTCTCGCGATGTAACGAATTGCTTGACGGCACTGCACACGTACACGCCCCCATTCAAGCACCGGCTAGCTAAGCAAAGGGCAACGATAGATTGAGTTATGGCTGAGCCTGTAAATAAGAAGCAGAAAGCTAGGAAATCTTTGTCGGAGGATCAACGAAAGAGGAAACGGGAGACTGACCGAGCAAGAAGTCAGACTCGAGTAAATATCGGACTGGCTTTTTCAGAATGGCGAGAACTGAGAGAAACAGAAGCCTGCAAAACGGATGCTGACCTGGCCTTCTTGCTGTTGCACTTGTAAGTATCTTTGGAATAAACTGTGTTTTATATTTAAATTTCAAGTAATTGTGACCTCAGGATGTTTGCTATTGTCTGTAAAGGTTTTTATTATGATTGCTGTCTGTTACGGGCTTACTAGTACGCTAACTTTGATGTTAGCATTGCAATTACGTTACATTCATTACAATCATTAGCAAACACGTTTGATTTCTGGCCGTTCCTCTGTCGGTTTTATTTGTGTAACTTAGTTCGCAAATAAATAGATATCCAATTCTTTAAATCAAGACACCGGTGTATCCTACCCGCGTCTAAATGGCTAGTGGAGATTTTGGCTTGATCTAGCTAGATGGATGCTGCCCTTCTATGTGTCTAATTTAGCTTGCACATTGCATCCAGGTGTTACTTTGCTTTTATTTGGAGCCGGGGTATTTTTTTATTTTATTTTTTTTTGCAGTGCGCTACATAGTGTAGAAGCCGATGGCTCACCGATCGCATTCTGTATTGATCCATAATATGCTACAAATCCTAGTGAACTACAATGAAGCCCAGACTCAAAATATTTTCTGTGACCGTCTTGTTTGCAAATATAGAAGTTACGATATTAGTTTTGAAGTTTTGAAATAGCCGGTTCATGCTCAGCTGGGTTGCTCGTGGCGAGGGGGGAGGAACAACAGTTCGTTTTTACGACAGTGTGTTTGAAAGCATTTACTACCAGACACCAGAGGGAGCTAGGGGGAGCTTCGTAGAGAAAAAACACTCAGGCTTGCCTGGTGTCCCTTTAAGGTAATACTACCCTTCCTATGGCGAACGCATGGCTCGTGAATATTAATTAGGCAAATACTGCTGCGTGACTCATTAATATTAAGCGTCCGCCGTTCAGCCTTCGCCATAGTAGTATTAAATTCGCATCCCGGAAGCTCAGTTGTCAAAATGGCGACTTGCATTGCAAGCATGAAATTCTTGTACCCAATATTTCAACCAGCTTTGACATTGCGATGTAATGCCGTTAATATCAAACGAAATGTACGTAGACGCACATCTATATCTGGATTCATTTCAGTGAATGAGTCGATAGAAAATTCGAAACAAGTCGTCAGTCAAACCAACGAACATTCATTTAAAGACAACATTTTCAGAAACCCTGAAAAAGCGAGCATTCAACGACCCGAGATTGCTACAAATGTCAGTCAAATTGACAACAACTCGCATTCAGTTCAGTTCTCAAAATTACGTCGGGAAAAGGCATTTAATGAAGACTGCCATGGCCATGTCGCTGCTCAATCCACATTCTCCCGTTTCAGAGAAGTTGATGGTTTGCTGTATGAGAAATCACAGCCTGGCGACAAATGTTTGACGTAAGTGATACTCTTTATCAGAGTTTATTGATATTAAAATATATAAAAAGCTGTTTTGCTCTACGTGGGGCGGGTCGGCATCTCATGGGCGTGGTCATGTTGATATCACATGTTCAGCAATGTCATGCAATTGACTCACTAAATATTGAGGATTCACTTTTTTTGGGTAAATGTTAAATCGTGCTTCCTTTTTGGGAAAAAAAAATATATAACTTTTTTCCGCAAAAACTAATTTAAAGATAACATTGAATATAAAATAAATGATTTGTTATAATATGCATGAAGACAAAAGTATTGGCAGTTTTGTTAAACTTTATCATTCTGAATAGCAAATTCTTTATTCATAAATGCCTTATTAAACAAATTTGCTCTTATAATGAAGTCACTTAAAGGGATAATTCACCCAAAAATGAAAATGTTGTCCCTCTTCATATTGTTCCAAACCTGTATGATTTTCTTTCTTCTGTTGAACACAAAAGAAGATATTTTGAAGAATGCTGGTAATCAAACAGTTGACGGTAGCCATTGACTTCCATAGTAGTAAAAAAAATATGATAAAAGTCAATGGCTATCGTCAACTGTCTGGTAACCAACATTCTTCAAAACATCTTCTTTGTGTTCAACAGAAGAACAAAACTGATACAGGTTTGGAACAACATGAGAGAATAAATTATTATAAATTTCATTTTGGGGTGAACTATCCCTTTAAGGTTATGAAAAACAAAAAAGGTTAATCTATGGTAAAGTACTTTGAATCTGTATTTGGCATCTTGTAAATGCCGTTGTTGTTGTTTAATCCCATCTTTGGAGTTCCAGACTTTGGTGCCTGTTTTTATGCAATACTACATTCTTTAATTAAAAAAATAATCAGTTGCTAATAATACTAATAATAGTACTAATAATAGTTTTTATGCAACAAATGTGCAGTAAGTGCTATAGTCCCCTTATTTACTACAAATAATGTTGCATTTAATCTCCATTTCATATGCAGGAAGTTGGTCAACATAGCTCGATCTAAGAAGCTTCGTGAGCAGCAAGGTAAAGTTGTTCTGGAGGGAAAGCGTCTTGTATGCAGTGCTCTAGATGCAGGGGCTATAGCACAAACTGTTTATTTCAGTTCTGTGGATGCACTGCGGGAGCTTCCCCCAGATAAACTCAGATTTACCAGCATTGTGAAAGTTAGGATGGAAGATCCTAAAATCTGGTCTGATCTTGACACATCACAAGACATAATAGGTAAGAAGATGTAACTTCGTTATCAATACAAAATAAATTGTATTGGTTATACTGCAGCACCTTAATTTGAAGGATGTTTTGCAGAAGCCATGTGTGACGTGACATTCTCTAATTGCAGCCATATTCAAACGGCCTGAGGCTTCCCATTTAACGTTCTCACAAGAAAAGTACGGCAAGCCTGTGCCTCTGTCATTGATTTGTGATAACATGAGGGACCCAGGAAACCTGGGCACAGTGTTACGCTCCGCCGCTGCCGCAGGGTGCCATAGTGTACTGCTGACTAAAGGTACCAGCAAAGCTTTTTTTTTCAAGTTTTGAAACTTTTCTCTTCCAAAGAATTAAAGGATTAGAATTAGAGTGATTCCTTTAATGGGCAGTTAACAAAGTATTCCTTTATTTGAACAATAACAGCTTACAGTATATAAACATACTTGTTTTATCAGGGTCAATGACAAACATACAAAAGTTGCTCTTTTGATTTAAATAGGCGAATGCTTAAGAGTATATGATTGGATCATTATTGCAGTGATTATCATGTTTCTAGCATGTTATATGTTTGGGAACAGTTCTTCTAACCCTAATTGATGGAGTGTGTGGCTTTTCATTTCTTAAACAATCATGTAGGAAGACGCATCATGGCCATATTCCAGGATGACATTGTCAATGTCAAGATTCATCCGGCTCAAACTGTGAAAGAATGGTTGGGAGGAGCATGAAGAATCATTTTCACACATGAATCGGCACCTCTGAGTCCAGACCTTAAATTCATTGAAAGTCTTTGGGATGTGCTGGAGAAGACTTTACAGAGTGCTGGACTCTTGCATTGTCAATACAAGATTTTGACCAAAATATTATGCACTTCTTGATGGAATTAACATCACAACATTTATGTGCAAGAGTCAAGCACTTCCTAGCACATCCCAAAGACTTCCAATGAATTGAAGGTCTGTGGACTCAGAGGTGCCAATTCATGTGTGAAAATGATTCTTCATGCTCCCTGCCAACCATTCTATGTTTATATATGTTTTATATTGTATTTTACAGTGATAATAATAGGAACTTTATATTGGTTTTAAAAAAAGATTCTTTATAATTCAGGATGTGTGGATGTTTGGGAGCCCAAAGTTCTTAGGGCAGCCATGGGCGCTCATTTCCGTCTCCCTATAATCCCAAGCCTAACATGGAACGAGATTCCAAGTCACCTGCCTAAAACATCAACCATTCACGTAGCCGACAACTGCAGCACCACCATGACTGAAGATGACCATACTGTAACCCCTAAAAAACAAAAAAAGCCATCTGACTACGGTTGGGTCAGAGGCCATCAGCACCCAAGGAAGGTGGAATATGATGGCGATTTGTCTGGTTTTGAGGATTATGATAGTCGCAAATCCCTTGAGACTCAGTATTATTACATTGACTGGGTTGCTAGGCACACAGGCCTCATAATTGGTGGAGAAACGCATGGTCTGAGCTGGGAGGCTTTGCAATTGGCTGAGAGGACTGGAGGACGGAGATTACTGATCCCCATGATACACGGTATGGACAGCTTGAACTCTGCCATGTCTGCAAGTATTTTGCTCTTTGAAGGAAGGAAGCAGCTGCTGTCTCTGGCTGAGAGGATAAGAATTTGACAGAGACCACAGCCTCATGAAATAAAGACATTAATGCCAGTGCCGTGCAATCCTTACATAATCATTATGTGATATGAACGCATCGAGTATGCTTTTCTGTAATATTTAAATATTTGTATGCAAATGAGTCTTTATTCTGATTAGTGTTTCATTCATTAAACAAAAGAAAATGGAAAATTATTCTTGATTTATCAGATATGTCAAAAAATGAATAAATAAAAATAGCACAACTATATAAAAATAATAAGAAAACAAGTGAAATATAATTCACACAAATCCACTTACTTGTACCACATGCATTCTTTCTCTGCCAGATGTTTAACTGAGCTGCATTCGTTTAAAAAATCGTATGCTTCAAAATTTCTACCATATGAAGTTTCTCAGAAAGTTTCTTTATATCAACTGCACATTCTGCATTCTCTCAGTGAGAAGTTAGACTTTAGCACTCTCTCTGTGTCTTCATGTATTATTTATGCAGACATGCTGCATTTATTCAGTCTAATCCTTCTTTCCCTGCTTCTCCAAACAGCAGATGCAAGGCTACAACTGTTGCATTATTTAGGTGCCTACTAAACTATGTAATCAGGACATCTTGCGAATTTGTGTCTTAGTTATTTTTTGTATGAAGATATCAACCGTTATATATCATGAAATTTGACAACTGTAATACTTCAGGTTCTTAAATTTAAAAGATTTGACTATCTTTATAAAGGTGAGAAATAACTAGGTTTTTTTAAGTACTTGCAGAATAAAGCCACTAGAGGCTGCAAGTGTACTGTATTTTGAGTTGGAAAGATGGTGTGTAGTTAATCAACAGTGTTCACTATTCTGCATACAAACTTTGATTTGATGTGTGATGATACATTTTTGTGCTGGACACCATGTGTCTTTGGTCATCAAGCTGGCTGGTTAATGTACATAAAACAAAGCTGACTACGAGAGCAATGATTGCCCATCCGTGATCAAGTGTCAGTGTGCATGTGAGAAAATGATGATCACTGCTTCCTGATGAAGTGGAATGAGGACCCAGCTGTTGATTAGGAGGGAAAGAGGAATTCATTACAAGGTAATTATGTGTCATCTAAGCTGTAATTGTGGCGAATCCATCCATACATGCATACGTAGTACTGTCCCGTCCATTACACATGCTTTTCCACTCTCATTTTCCATAAAGGATGGCAGAACAGAAAATAGGAACGCATTACATGTGAATGACCTCAATCAACAATGGAAAGCAGGCACAGTGATCAATAGAGAAATTGATTACGTAATTTAGGCTCAGTTGCACTGCCTGTTTCGGCTCTGTTTATAGTACTGTATATGACTACTAAAACTTGAGTGTAAACCTATCTTTTGGGTCACAAGAATGTTGAATGCTTTTTACAGTTTGATAATTACACTATTCAGCACTTTTAATGTAGTCGGTCATTATTGTAAAAAAAAAACTACTTGTACAAGCTTCTGCCAATAGATGAAATGCAGAGTTGCTCACACAGCAATTAATCTATACCAAACCTGAACACAAGCCTATGGGAGTAGCGTACCAAAGTGAGCTGGAGTCGGCAATAGAGAAGGGATCGATATCCGTGATACACCATTCTGCTCTGTTAAATCCCCGTTCCAACCTTCAAATAGCCTGGGGATGGGGATCAACCCATTCACAAGGAGCATAATCCTACATCAAACCCCAATATAACAAATTGGTGAGGAGGAGTGAGGGAGGAGAAGTTTCCATTTCCATACTCGATCTAATTGTCAAGCTCTACTTGTGCTCAGTCTCTGCTAGGGAGCTCAGCCCTACTTCAACTCTGTGTCGATAGACTGGGCAGAATATCTATTTAGGCTCAACCTTATTCCTAAGCAGCATAGCCCTGCTTTAATACCCAATTTGATAAATTGGGGAGGGGGTGACAGGTGAGAGAATGGACATAGTCCACATTCAGATTGACCTGTTGAGAACTAAGCTCATAAGGATTCCAGCCAGGTAGCCCAACCCTACACGGGGTCTGGATTGCAAGGTGCAGTCACTTGACTCTCATCCCTAAAGAAAAGAGCCAAGCGAGAGCGGAGCTCTCTCTCCACATCCATAACAGTGAGTGAATTCAGCTCCCTCGAGCCGAACATGCTCGCTCTACTCCCATTGGCAAGGGGGAGCCTTCAAAGAGGATGCAGTGCCAGGGGAGAGATAGCTCACAAACAACTCAACCCAGGGCAACCTCGCGTATCACTGCTCATACAGCCCCTCCACTCGAGACTAGTTCTACTGCATATAAAGACACTCCTAACCCTATCCCCCTACTGAAAATTCATCGCTATGAGTGCATCCAACTCATTTAGGAGCCAAACGCACTCCATTCAGACACTCGATTCTATCCCTTGAGAGAAAATCAAGCAAGAACAGAGCTCTTATCTTCACACACACATAAACAAAGCGGCTTCCTGAGGACAAAAAAGATGTGTAATGCAGGCACCCTTTTGTATGCTTGGGCGCTCCATGTGACCTCATCGGACTGCCTTCAGCCAATAAGATTGGCATGAACTCACACAATACAAACTAATTCAACAAAATGTCCTGCATGACTAATGAGTAGTACTACATAAACACTTCAGCTACTACTATTAATGTGGAAACAAGATTAACTAATCAGTAAGTAATATCGAATTTAAGATAGTTCCTCATTAAGAAATCAATAATTACTTGAATTAGATTGGCATCATCAAGAACTATAAGTAACTATGACAAATTATGCTGAATTACAAATCAATTACTGATCACAACCTTAACATGTCTGAGATGTCTTTTTTAAGCGGTCATAAAATGCATCACTAATTACTCAAGTGTTCATTTTTTTTTACAGATCACTCCTGCAGAGTGACCAGCAACACTTGAGTAAGTATGATGCATTTTATGACTAAATATGAGGAAAAAAGATGATTGATTACGTTTCAGTCACAGGTTAATGTTTTGATTAGTAATTAATTGGTAATTCTTTATAATTTGGCGTGGTTAGTTAATAGTTACTAATAAGGCTAATCTCATTCAGTAATTATTGATTACCTAATAAGGAACTATCTTAGTCCTAAATTTGATATTACTAATAGTACTCATATTACTGATTAGTTAAGCTAATTTTCCATATTATAGTTAATATTAGTAGCTAATGTAGTGTTAATGTACTACTCATTTGCCCTGCATCCCTTCATAGTTACTTATTAATGATGGACCATTATTCTAAATTGTTACCCAATTTGACCAGAGGAATCAGAATTCTGTCAGAATAAAAATGTTGGCTTTCCTTAAATAAACATGAGGTTTATTGTAATATTCTTCTGTAAAGAGAACATTTTAATGCATGTTATGATTGCCTAAGGATATAGTTCGCCCACATTAACTAGCACATCAACCCACGCCATCTGACAGCCATTCAACCTCTAAAAATTGAATTTCAAGGTAACAAAAAATGTGAGGAGCAGAAAAGGACATTGTGACAGACTATTCATATGTGGCCATGGAGAGAAAATACTGGGAGGGAAGAAGCCACACTATACCTTCCATCCAGTGCTGATGAGAGTCTATAAATAGCAACAGAGCGAGAGACAAAGAGAGAGAGAGCGGTGAAGCTTTTGATGTCATCATTGTGGTAATTCTCTCGCAGTAGGCTGAGGTTTAATTGTACCTACATACATGCTGACCCCTATTCACTTCACAGACCCCTCAGGGACTTTTTATCTTCTCCCTTTCAGGACCCGATATTGACAAGGGTTTTATCTCTTATCTCTTTCTCATTCATCTTTCTTAATTACTTAGTCTTCGCCAGCAGCTGTGTTTTGCTGTGTCCCGATATCTGTTGACAATGGGTCACTCAACTTTCCATTTTTTAGGCCTTGCATCAGTCAGCACATCCTCTTAGTGAGGACCAAAGGGACTGATTAGAACCATTAAGGCACTTGTTTGGTAAAACAAGTGTGTTGGTCCTGAAAAGAGTTTCTCCTGAAGTAGGATTGCAGAAAACCACATACTTGACCTTCAGATTTTTGTGCTTACCTCACATTTACATTTAATCATTTAGCAGAACCAACTTGCAAATCAGAAATATAGCGATTTGATAGCTTTATTCAATTTCCGTATATTTCCTACCTGTTAGATCAAATATTTCAAATATACTGTCTTTATTACATCAATTTGGAGATTAAAGTACATTAATTTGAAGATCAAATGTGTAATTATTACAATATAAAAATATATTAAAAACTTTAATGTTAGGTGCGATTGATTAGTTACATTTTCTAATCGATATATATATATATAAGGAAGGTGGAGCAGCTCCATAATGTCATTATGGAGGAGTGGCAGAGGATCCCAGCAACAACCTGTGCAGCTCTGATGAATTCCATGCCCAGGAGGATTAAGGCAGTGCTATAACAATGGTGCTCACACTAAATATTATCACTTTGGACACAGTTTTGACATGTTCACTTAGGGTGTACTCACTTTTGTTGACAGCTATTTTGACAATAATGGCTGTATGTTATTCTCAGAGGACAGTACATACACTCACCTAAAGGATTATTAGGAACACCTGTTCAATTTCTCATTAATGCAATTATCTAATCAACCAATCACATGGCAGTTGCTTCAATGCATTTAGGGGTGTGGTCCTGGTCAAGACAATCTCCTGAACTCCAAACTGAATGTCAGAATGGGAAAGAAAGGTGATTTAAGCAATTTTGAGCGTGGCATGGTTGTTGGTGCCAGACGGGCCGGTCTGAGTATTTCACAATCTGCTCAGTTACTGGGATTTTCACGCACAACCATTTCTAGGGTTTACAAAGAATGGTGTGAAAAGGGAAAAACATCCAGTATGCGGCAGTCCTGTGGGCAAAAATGCCTTGTTGATGCTAGAGGTCAGAGGAGAATGGGCCGACTGATTCAAGCTGATAGAAGAGCAACTTTGACTGAAATAACCACTCGTTACAACCGAGGTATGCAGCAAAACATTTGTGAAGCCACAACACGCACAACCTTGAGGCGGATGGGCTACAACAGCAGAAGACCCCACCGGGTACCACTCATCTCCACTACAAATAGGAAAAAGAGGCTACAATTTTCAAGAGCTCACCAAAATTGGACAGTTGAAGACTGGAAAAATGTTGCCTGGTCTGATGAGTCTCGATTTCTGTTGAGACATTCAGATGGTAGAGTCAGAATTTGGCGTAAACAGAATGAGAACATGGATCCATCATGCCTTGTTACCACTGTGCAGGCTGGTGGTGGTGCTGTAATGTGTGGGGGATGTTTTCTTGGCACACTTTAGGCCCCTTAGTGCCAATTGGGCATCGTTTAAATGCCACGGCCTACCTGAGCATTGTTTCTGACCATGTCCATCCCTTTATGGCCACCATGTACCCATCCTCTGATGGCTACTTCCAGCAGGATAATGCACCATGTCACAAAGCTCGAATCATTTCAAATTGGTTTCTTGAACATGACAATGAGTTCACTGTACTAAAATGGCCCCCACAGTCACCAGATCTCAACCAAATAGAGCATCTTTGGGATGTGGTGGAACGGGAGCTTCGTGCCCTGGATGTGCATCCCACAAATCTCCATCAACTGCAAGATGCTATCCTATCAATATGGGCCAACATTTCTAAAGAATGCTTTCAGCACCTTGTTGAATCAATGGCACGTAGAATTAAGGCAGTTCTGAAGGCGAAAGGGGGTCAAACACAGTATTAGTATGGTGTTCCTAATAATCCTTTAGGTGAGTGTATATATATATCGACATCTCTTTTCTCTGATGACGTTTACTGGCATGAGGGCGGGACAACCTGTCTGTCACTCACAAAATCAAGTCCTGTCCTAATTTTTTCTTGTTCGAGAAGCCGTTTCACTTGGAGCCTGGTCTCATTGTACTTTCAAAACAAACAAAACATACTTTTTTGTATGTTTGTATAGATGCTGAAACGTATAATATGGACGTATCGGCAACATTTAAACCTAGCATTATTGCGCTTTTATAGCTATAAAATGTTAAATATTTACACTGTATAGGAGAAATGCCATTTGTGTCTCACGGCAAACAAACTAAATATTACAAAATGGTTAGCTGATAAAAGAAATGTTATTCATGTTAAGGTTTTAAAGTGTAGTCTTGTTTAACATTATGTAAGCAGCAGAACATTATGATTGCAGCAGAAGTCACAAACACGAATTTATTAAGTAAATGAGTAAACTGCATTTAATAAATGCAACTGAAAACATGTAATTGATATCACAACTGAATACAATAGTCAAAACATTAATGCCAGGATTTTAATATTCATAAATAGGAATACATTCAAATGTGTACGTCGGTAAAAATTTTTGTAAAATAATTTACGTTTTAGTGCTGTCAATACGTAAATATTTTAAGTTTTAGTGCTGTCAATACGTCATTATTATACGTTTCAGTGTGTACGAAAACGTAAGTAAATGTACTAAATGTAGAGCTACACTTTAAGTAAAAATACACACATATTCTCATGAGATCACATTGGATTTACATCACAATTAGGAAGAAAAAACTATTGCAATTCCCGTTTCATGCTGTCTTTAAATATAGTCAAGTACTTGCGGGGCAAGTAGGCAAGATTGTATGGAAACTGTGAACTGTGAGTGCAGATTTTATACATTTACACATGAAGGCTATATATTTTATAAAAAAAATAAATAAAAAATAAATAAATAAATAAATAAATATATATATATATATATATATATATATATATATATATATATATATATAAATAAATTCTAATAATAAAACAACAAAAAATAAACAACAAATTAAAAAATTCTAATAATAAAATAAAGATTAAAAAAGCATAATAAAATAACCTAATGATAAAAATAATATAGTTTTCTTGCAAAAGTAGTTTGTCTTCAGTCGCTTTTTTAAAAGTTTCGATGGGTTCTGCTGCTTGTCTGAAGGTTGGACATTTGTTCCAGCAACCATTTACTGTTGATATGTAATATTTATCTAAATTGGCACTGATAAGTGGTGTATGGAGAAACGAACTAGGTGTGAAAATGAGGCTTATGAAAAGATACTGTGAGGAGGCTGCAGGTTTCATGTTTCCAGAGACTATATGGCAATGGAGAGGGGAACAACACCTCCTGAAACAGTGAGATGATTCATACATTAAATTGCCCACAGTCTTCAGACAATATTGAACTGAATATGTTAAATCAAATTTGATGAATGTCATATATTAAATAGGATATATTTTGTGTATGAGAAATGTCATAGATAGGCATTTGCATCTGTATAAAAGTCTTTGACCTTGCAAATAAGCAGTCGTTTGAGCTAGAGCTTTTCAGTTTTAAAGTAGCCTATGTGATTGATGTGATATATAAATGTTGGAGCTTAAATAGGCAACACTTCCTTTACAAATAATTCAGGACCGTGTGAGTGAGTAGACATTTATGTGTTTATGTCTTTCAGAATGAATCATTTAAAATTCTTGTTGCCACAAGGAACAGGATGATCTAATTGATTATGCATATTCTCTGAGCCATTAACAAGCAGATAGTGCGTGTTGAGAGAAAGAAAACAACTCTCCACCGCCGTAACATCCTGAGGCTCACAATTCACACTAGCCCTGCTTTTAAGAGTATAAAGAATATGTAGAAAGAATATTTCATTCTTGAGTTTTTTTCCATTATTGTAACAGTGTGACTTCCTTTTTCTTAGTGTTTTGGTTTAGTCCTGTTCAGTTTTCCCGCTCCTCGTTTGTCTTCAGTTGTCTCACCTGTGTTTAGTTAATTATCTTCATCCATGTCACCTGTCTCCTATTCATTATTATCATCAGTCTCTGTATTTAGTTTCCCTCAGTTCATTCAGGCTATGTTTACACGAAAACGATCTGAAGAGAAAACGCAAAAGTGGCGTTGCGTTATCACTTTTTATTCTGCGTTTAGACGAGCGTTATGGGGGGGGGAAATCCGCGTGCATATGGTGACGCAAAAGTGTGTGAAATTCGATGTAGTATGCACTCCAGGCGGCTAGGTGGCAATGTGAAGCACTGCTACACAACAACACCAATATCTGAGAATATTTTGTACAACTGCTGAAAAGACTCTTGTACGTTTATCAGAGCTGCTAGGCCAACTTGAAGGTCCGACGTATGGAAATAATCCGACATGTTGGTTGTTATTTTCCTGTACTAACACATGCCTGTGACGTAAACGCGTACGCGGCGAGAGCCACCGTGAGCAGATTTGCGTTTTTACCCTTTAGACGGGAACACGGCGGTGGAGCGTTTTTAAGATTTCCACTCTGGAGGGTGGTTTCACTTTTTTGCGTTTTTAAGCCCCCAAAACGCCGTCGCCGTGTAAACGAAAGGCACATCCGATAAAATATTTTTACGTTTTCACCCGGAATCGTTCTCGTGTAAACAGGGCCTCAGTCTTTGTCCGTTCTTGTTTGCATTATGACGTGTGTTGCTACTCCTGAGTTTTCTTTGAATAAATTCCTGTTCCTCATCGTCTTCCTGGTGATTCCTCAACAACGTTACGTAACAGAAGAACGGACCAAGACCGATTGCTGCACGATGGGCTTTCACCCCGACCCACAAGATCCTACTGACCTCCTCCTCACCATCACCCAGGATCATCGCCCCATCGAGGATTATATCGAGCAGTTCCTCGACCTCGCTAATCGGGTGCCATAGAGTGATGGGGCACTTAAGACCCTATTATGGTGCGGATTGGATGATCCACTTTTCCAGCAAGTACCAGCTGCTGCCACCACGTGTTCCCTAAAAAGGTACATTGATTTCATTCTGTGGTCGAGTGGATCATCCTACACTGTCGAGGAAGTTGTCCCCGATCACCCTTCTATTCGGGTCTCCCCACTGCGTTCAGAGTCTCGTCCCGCCGAGACTGTCCAGCCAGAGTCTCGTCCCGTCGAGACCGCTCAACCAGCGCCCTCACCGCTGGTCCCGTCCAGCCCAGCGCCCTCACCGCTGGTCCCGTCCAGCCCACCAATTCCACCAATCAAGGCCGAATCTGTCCACGTCCCGTCTGCCCAGTCTGGGACTGTTCACGTCCCATCGGTCCAGCCACAGACTGTTCTCGTCCTGACTGCCCAGCCAAGGCCTGTTCCAGAGCCTGTCACTCTCCCCAAGAAAAATTTTTTTGGGGGGAGGGGGGGGGCTACTCTTCTCCGCCGTGGCCGCCTGAAAGGTCTTCTCCGCCGTGGCCGCCCGAAGGGTCTTCTCCGCCGTGGCCGCCCGAAGGGTCTTCTCCTGGCCGTGGCTGCCCGAAGGATCTTCTCCACCGTGGCCGCCCGAATGGTCTTCTCCGCCGTGGCCGCCCGAAGGGTCTTCTCCTGGCTGCCCAAAGGGTCTTCTCCACGTCCTGCTCCGCCCTGTCCTCCCGCACAGCCTGCTCCGCCCTGGAGGCTTCCTGCTCCAGACCACGCCCTCCTCAGCCTCCAGGGCGCCCGCCACCCCCCACCCCATTGATGTTATACGGCGTGAGGACGCGCCTTTTTGGGAGGGGGCGTACTGTAACAGTGTGACTCTGTGTTTCCCTCTTTTTCTTAGTGTTTTGGTTTAGTCCTGTTTAGTTTTCCCGCTCCTCGTTTGTCTTCAGCTGTCTCACCTGTGTTTAGTTAATTATCTTCATCCATGTCACCTGTCTCCTATTCATTATTATCATCAGTCTCTGTATTTAGATTCCCTCAGATCATTCAGTCTTTGTCCGTTCTCGTTTGCGTTTGTATTATGACGTGTGTTGCTACTCCTGAGTTTTCTTTGAATAAATTCCTGTTCCTCATCGTCTTCCTGGTGATTCTTCAACAACGTTACGTAACAATTATAGGCAACTCGATTGCCTTTCTCAACTCCTCTCTTCTCGCATGGATGTGTGGGAGAAAGACGAGAATCAGGATTCAATTCGCAACCAATGGTGAAGTATAGGATTTTTGTGCCACTACAAACAGATAGTCACGTCCCAAGCTCACACCATCAGTTGAGCCAGAAGTATCATACTTGATAGTCTTGACATCACTAACATGACCAATCATTTCCTGAAAATTGTATAAAATCTATTACATAACTTCTGCTCCATGGTGGCTCTTTGCAGGTAGTAGAAGGACTTTTAATATAATTTTCAAAATGTCTGCATTTCGTGATGCACATTTTGCTGGGAAATCAAGTAACCGCAATAAATGGTTGTTTGTTTTTATTTCAAATATAATATTTAAACAACTTATGCTGCCTTGATATTTTATATGTTAATGATAGAATCATTTGCTGAAGATAATACATTATAAATGCAACAGGTCTACTGAATACCATAATTTTATTTTAAATTATTCATTATAATGCAATTTATATATTTATTTTTTAATGCAGTTATATAATCATATTTAATTATATATTTATATCCTTTGTTTGGCCCTAAAGGTTTTTTTTTATTAAAACAAAAAAGTCAACAGAAATGTTTTAAAGATAGTAAATGCAATAATAAAAAAAAACATATCTGTGTTTCATGTTGTGATCAGTCAATTACAGCAAAAGACTGATGTATGCATAATTATTATTATTGCATATTTTGTCTAACATTTTCTGACTGTTATTATACAGTATGTTTTGGCTTTACAGAAACTCAATAGAGAGTCAATAGACAGTCGTGTTACAAAAGGTGGGCGAATCAGCGAGCGGAAAAGCAGATCAGATGAATTAATGAGGCTATTGAATGTATGAATAAAATTGAAGGTTGGTCACTCTATGTGATAAAAACTCATTTGTGAAATTTCAGCCTGGGTGACTCACAGAAGCAGATGAAAGACCATTATCTGACCCACTGGCTGTTAAACCTCTTTCAACCAAACCTCTCCATTCAAACGGGCTGTTACACAGGAGGCAAGATGGCCCAGATACACTTTTTCCATGGCAGCATGAAAAAATTACCCACGAAAAATAACCCTAACAACAAAGCACAAAGTTATAATCCATTCTGCAACCCAGCTGTAAGAAGTGTTGCTTTCATTGCTCATCGATAAATACATTACAAGAAGTCCCGGCGGCATACAGCCTAGATCTGGATGCAATGTCCCACATGACTTTCAAGGGACTCGATTTAGTGAAAATACTTTTAGTTTACATGGGATTTTTAGATTATAGATTTACAGCAACTCACCCAGTGGCGGTTCTACATTGAATTACACCCTGGGCGAGACCACCTTCGAGCCCCCCCCCCCCCCAAAAAAAAATAAAATAAATAAATATAACACACAAAATTATCCACAAACAGTCATATTTTATTATAACAACATAAGTTAAAGAGAAAATTATATTTCTATATTGCACAAATCCTTCATTACATCCAACATTGCCAAAAGACAATGGACACAATTCTGCACAAACTATGACAGTGTAAGTTATCAGAACTTAAATATACACTACATACATAAATGTGCCAAAAATATATACAATCAGATATATAAAAAAATTTAGCAAGAGCAGAGAGCAACAATAATATAAAACATTAAGAATAATATACAAATAAAATATAGTCAAGTCAAGTCAAGTCAAATATATTTATATAGCGCTTTTCACAATACAGATTGTATCAAAGCTGCTTCACAGTATCAATCAAAACAACTTAACAATGTTTGTTTATTACTGGAAAAAAGACATCCAAGTTTGGTAGAGCTGATCAATGGTATGATTGGTTAATTAATTTGAATATCCCCAACTGAGCAAGCCAAAGGCAACAGTGGCAAGGAACCGAAAAACTCCATCCAGTGACCTAATGGTGTCCTAACACCCCATCAGATGACCCAATGGAGAAAAAAAAAAACCTTGGGAGAACCCAGGCTCAGTCGGGGGCCAGTTCTCCTCTGGCGTTTATGAACTAGAGGCCGAATTTACAGTAACTGTAAGATAAAAAATTTATATGAATGCCTGGCTAAATAGATGCGTCTTCAGTCTAGTTTTAAATTGGGAGAGCGAGTCTGAGCTACGAACAATATCAGGAAGGCTATTCCAGAGCTTCGGAGCTAAATGTGAAAATGCTCTGCCTCCTTTGGTGGATCTGGATATCCTAGGAATGACCAGAAGCCTCGAATTTAGTGATCTTAAAGAGCGCGATGGATTGTAAGGCGAAAGAAGATCCGTTAAATAGACTGGAGCTAAACCATTTAGAGCTTTATAAGTCAAAAGCAATACCTTGTATTTAATACGGAACTTTATAGGTAACCAATGAAGTGATGATAAAATCGGTGTTATATGATCATATTTTCTTGATCTAGTAAGAACTCTAGCGGCTGCATTTTGGACTAACTGTAGCTTGTTTATTGAAGATGCAGGACAACCAGCTAATAAAGCATTACAGTAATCTAGTCTCGAGGTCATGAATGCATGAACTAACTTTTCTGCATCAGAGACTGATAGCATATTACGTAGCTTAGCAATGTTTCTAAGGTGGAAAAAGGCAGTTTTTGTAACATGAAATATGCTTTTCAAAAGACAGGTTGCAGTCTAATGTAACACCCAGGTCTTTTACTGTAGCGGATAAAGTAACAGGGCATCCTACTATGTTAAAGTCGTGCTGTGAAAGGTTTTGTGGACGGTTTTTAGAACCGATAAGTATTATCTCTGTCTTGTCTGGATTTAATAAAAGAAAATTACGCGTCATCCAATCTTTAATATCTTTAACACAATCTGTCAATTTGGATAATTTAGCGTATTCATCTGGCCGTGATGAAATATATATTTGAGTGTCATCAGCATAACAATGGAAACTAATTCCATGTTTCCTTAGAATATTACCAAGTGGCAGCATATATATTGAGAATAATAAAGGGCCTAACACAGATCCCTGCGGCACTCCATAGTTTGCCGAAGTTATAATCGATTTTTCTCCATTTAAGTAGACGAAATGGTAGCGGTCAGATAAGTATGACCTGAACCAGCTTAATGCTTGTCCTTGAACACCAGTGTAATTTTGTAGTCGATCTAAGAGTATTGTGTGATCTATAGTATCGAACGCAGCACTAAGATCAAGTAAAACTAGTACTGAGATACAGCCTTGGTCCGAAGCTAAAAGTAAATCATTTGTGATTCTAACAAGCGCAGTTTCAGTGCTATGATGTGGCCTGAATCCAGACTGAAATTTTTCATAGATGTCGTTTTCTTGCAAGAAAGAGCCGAGTTGAGCGGACACAACTTTTTCTAATATTTTTGACATAAATGGAAGATTCGAAATGGGTCTGTAATTTGCTAGGTTATTTGGATCTAATTGTGGTTTCTTAATAAGAGGTTTTATAACTGCCAGCTTGAACGTTCTTGGAACATGACCTAAAGATAAAGATGAGTTAATAATATTGAGAAGAGGCTCTTCCACTATAGGTAACACTTCTTTCAGTAGTTCAGTTGGTATAGGATCTAATAAACATGTTGTTGTTTTAGATGAAGTGATAAGTTTATTTAACTCTTTTTGTTCTATGGTTGTAAAGCATTGTAATTGTTCTTGCGGGGTGATAATTGCGGCCGAATTATAAGGCGCGAGGAAAGATCGAACGTTTACGATTTTGATTCTGATGCTTTCAATTTTGTCGGTGAAGAAGTTCATGAAATCATTACTACTAAACTGTAACGAGGTATTTTGTTCAGACGACGTCTGTTTATTTGTTAGTCTAGCCACGGTATTAAATAAAAACCTTGGATTATTTCGGTTGTTTTCTATTAATTTGCTGAGGTGCTCAGCCCTGGCCGTTTTAAGTGCCTTTTTATAAAGTGACATACTGTCTTTCCACGCGATTCTAAAGACCTCTAAATTAGTTTTTTTCCATTTACGCTCTAAATTACGGGTTTCTCTCTTTAAAACATACGTAGTATTATTGTACCATGGTGCTATACTTTTTTCTCTGACCTTTTTTAATCTAATGGGTGCAACAATATCCAATGTTCTAGA
Source organism: Gila robusta (assembly GCA_030770095.1). Classification (NCBI taxonomy): domain Eukaryota; kingdom Metazoa; phylum Chordata; class Actinopteri; order Cypriniformes; family Leuciscidae; genus Gila; species Gila robusta. The sequence continues at coordinate 43,918 of JAVALU010000135.1, forward strand.
GAGAATGGTGCTCATAGTGCTAGTTAGTTCGTCTAATTCATCTGTTTGTTTGGGTTCAGGCAGCAGCTGAGACAGATCAGATAAGCTATTTGAGAAATGATCTATGGTGGATGGACGAATTGTTCTACCTGGTCGATAACGTGGCGCAGCATGACATATTACAGCAGTGCGTAATATGCAAGTTACCAAGTAGTGGTCAGTGACATCATCACTTTGTGGAATGATATCTATATCGGTTGGATCGGTTCCATATGATATAATTAAATCGAGTGTATGATTAAGACGATGAGTTGGTCCGGTGACGTTTTGCTTGACCCCGAAGGAGTTTAATAAATCTGTAAACGCAGCCCCTAACGCATCATTTAAATTATCTACGTGTATGTTAAAATCTCCAACAATTAATGCTTTATCGACGTTGACCAAAAGATCTGATAGAAAGTCAGCAAACTCTTTTAAGAAATTGGCGTAAGGCCCTGGAGGTCTATATACGGTAGCCAATGCTAGAGATAATAGGGATTTTTTTCTTACATCTAAGAGCGTAACATTTAGCACAAGCACTTCAAACGAATTAAACCTATGACGAGTTTTCTGAGTAACATTAAGGATATCTCTGTAGATTGTTGCAACACCGCCGCCACGACCGATCAGACGGGGCTCATGCTTATAACAGTATCCTGGCGGAGTAGACTCATTTAGACCGAAATAATCATTTGGTTTAAGCCAGGTTTCAGTAAGGCACAGAACATCGAAATTATTATCTGTGACCATTTCATTTACAATAACCGCCTTAGGTGTGAGCGATCTAATGTTTAGAAGACCTAGCTTTAGAAATTGTTTTTTGTTCACTAATAGCGAGATTTTTTGTTTTAATAACAATTAGATTTTTTCTAGATCCCGCAGTAGATTTATTATTTGATCTTAGTAAACGAGGAATAGACACAGTTTCTATGCAATGTTCTACACTAGTATTAATATCAATTAAATTGGTGCAGTAGAGACTGTGATTTGGATTTTTGGTTACTAGTCAAATGGTATTTAACATCTTGGAGATGTTATCCGACAGAAGATCTGCCCCGATTCTACTTGGGTGTAAGCCATCAGCGCGGAAGAGCCTTGGTCGCTCCCAAAACAGATTCCAATTATTTACAAAAATCAGTTTCTGCTCATTGCACCATGACAATAACCATTCATTTAGCGCGAATAATCTACTGAACTTTTCATGCCCTCGTCGGTACGTAGGAAGTGGTCCAGACACAATAATCGATGTTTCAGGCGATGTGCTGCGTACCGTATCGATAAGGCTCCTGAAGTCTTTCTTCAGAACCTCCGTCTGTCGCAGCCTAATGTCGTTAGCTCCCGCGTGCGGCACCACAGCTCCGACGCGCTCGTCACCGTTCAAGATCTCAGTTACCCGCGCAGTGATATCGAGAACACGAGCACCAGGAAAGCAGTGACTGTGCACCTTACTTTTACCTAACGTAGCGTGGACGTGTCGGACGGTGGAATCGCCGATGATCACAGCATCACGTTCCGTTTCGCGAAGAGGGGAGAAGCGGTTCTGAGTGGAGATCTCGAAAACCGGGAGGGGCGAAAAGATTCTTGTCCTGGCACGCGGCTTCCGCGGAACCACCCAGGCTTCGTGGTGGTGTGTTGGAGCCGGAGTGAATGAAATCATGGCTGATCGTGACCTGGACGCTCGGGACCAATGCTGAGAAACGCACGGAGTAGACGAGGTCAGCGTCAGCGGATTACTAACGTTAATCACTGATCCGTGTGCATCAGCGCGTGATGTTTCAAGAGCTAAACGCCGGTCTCTCAGCTCAGCTTGTCTCTCTAGAAGGTCACGGATCTGCTTTTCTACAGCTTCTAATTCAGACTGCACCGCGAGCAATTCAGATCTGTTCTCATCTGCACCAAAAGGTAGACAACATACACCTGACATATTCGCCATTTTAACAGATGGACAATAAGTTAGCAATGATGCAACCAGTGATGCTATTAATATTTATACTAATTTATGACTCAAGTCTTGGGTAAAAACCGTCTTTTTAGTGGTATGGGTGTAATGTAGACGCACGATAGATGGGAAAACAAACAAACTCACAGCAGGCAACGAGGCTGACAAAAGCAGTCGATCGCAGGGCGAACAGCAGTGAAGCGGTGTCTCGCTCTACGACCAACAACCAATGTTCAAACCGTATTTGCGCAAACAAACAAACGCAAACAAACAAACTCACAGCGGGCAACGAGGCTGACAAAAGCAGTCGATCGCAGGGCGAACAGCAGTGAAGCGGTGTCTCGCTCTACGACCAACAACCAATGTTCAAACCGTATTTGCGCAAACAAACAAACTCACAGCGGGCAACGAGGCTGACAAAAGCAGTCGATCGCAGGGCGAACAGCAATGAAGCGGTGTCTCGCTCTACGACCAACAACCAATGTTCCAACCGTATTTGCGGTTCCAGCCGTATAATGGCTTGAGACGCGTCTGGCCAACAGTCCGAGTTGTAATTATGAGTTAAATGATGGTTCAGAACAGAATAAAGAGAGAAATACGGAAAAACAGAAGGAAATACGAAGCTAATACGAGGCTTAGACAGCCACGACGCAAACAAACTCACAGCTCACAGCAGGCAGCGAGGCGGACAAAAGCAATCGAACTCAAAAGCAATCGAGCAATCGAACTAATAAAGAATAAATATTCTATAGCACAAATACTTTATCACACAAATGTGAAAACACACTAAAGAGAATGTAATTATTACACTATTGCACTAAGAACAGAACATTGGCTGTCATCATGAGGCCATTATAACTGTGTCATGAATATTTTTCTTGACCTCAACTACAGAGGTACAAATTGAATTTGTCATTAAAATGTCATTGTAGCTACCACTGTAGTTGAGGTCAAGAAAAGTATACATGAGTTGAAACTACCTACAGATTTGAAAATTCCATTGGCTAATTACAGGGCCTAACGTTAACCCAACTGATGGAAATAAATAATAACTAAACTTGTAACAGTTTTGTTGCAAAGCACAATATTATGGTGAAATTAGATCTCGTGTTTGTTGACTTAAAACCTAATTATTGTTGTATAAGCATAACAAGCATCATAGCAAAAAACGAGGCGTCCACCACAGAAGTCAAGACTAAACCAATTCACCTTGGTGAGGTGACCCACATAATCGTTTTGTATTACTTATTTTTATTAGCCATTTCACACAATTCAGAAAAACTAAAATTTGCAGGAACTATAGGCCTGTATTTATAATATTATGAATGAAATGTGCGTTATTTTGGAAGAAAGTCGAGGTGGTGTGACTGACTTTATCCCACTAATTCCATTAGAGTATTGCTGATACAGTGCTCCTGCTACGCGCTGCCGCGCCGCCTCTGCGTGCGGTGTGTGAATGCTCTAATCCAGGGGTTTTCAAATTGGGTGAATGTGAGCCTCCCCTTACAGTGGGTTAGGACAGCCGAGCCCCCCCTTCCCCAAAATCCCGCCCGCCTGCCCCAACCCACACACGCCTCTGCAGTAAATGCCATCTTTTGTGTGTTCCAGGCAGGCAATGGTGAGTTTCAATAAAAACTGATAAAATGTAAATATTTTTTAATATTGTATTTGAAGACATTTTATTTCCACAACTTTTTAAAAAGTGCATTCATAAACTATTCTTTGCAACAGCAAATCATTTCCAACTTTATGCAGGCCTAATTGAGGCTACTTTTAAAATCACTGAACATCAGTAAGCCTAACCACAAGTCAACAAAACATGCTTAACATGTGTAATGCAACGAGTAGCAATGTTTAGCCGATGTTATGGGGTTTGCCTGCCTTCGCTATACGTGACACGATAAGATGCTTCTGTCGCCTTCATGTTAATAGTGCCAAACAACTGTATTATGCTTTTTTGTGACTGCAAATCATCACGCTTCCTCTCAAAAAACTCAACTGACTTGTTCACTAAATTTGTGTGCTTAGTTTCAATGTGACACCGAAGTTTGCATGGTCTCATGCTATCATTTGCTAGCACCTCCTTGCAGAACACACACACACACACACACACACACACACACACACACACACACACACACACACACACACACACACACACACACACACACACACACACACACACACACACACACACACACACTGCGGCAGAGGTGCAGCCTCGGACCCCGACTACTCAGGATCATATTTCCTACGTTTTTTGATGGGTCCTGTCTCCTCCCTTAATGCTGACTTTTGTTGACTTGGGACAAGGAAACGATGCATTTTAAAGCTAATACACGCTTTACACACAATTACCGATATCGGGGGCTAAAGTCCTGAGTCTGAATTTTTTTATGGCATCTTTTTATGAATAAAGGCCATTATCACTGACATTAATATAGCTACTGATGTCTCCATGAAAATGATTTTCCCCAAAATTTTAAACATTTATTAGGCTTCAAAAAATATAACAACTTTTAATTTAAGTTAACTTAAAACAATCCTCACTTAAACCCATAATAAATGTCATATTTACCTGTACCTTTCCTGTCTAACAGGTATGAAATATACAGAAATTGAATAAAGTTATAAAACAGTCCGCACTGCATAAATTATAAATTAAATATAGATTAATCCGTATTAAAGCTACAAGCCTTCTTTAGTCAAGAGCAGTGAGTAATTTTCTCTGTTCCCTTTGTTCTTTGGTTAACTTTACGGACAGAGAGATTCCCTTTGTTCTTTGGTTAACTTTACGGACAGAGAGAATGAGTGCCGCTGTCACTTTAAGATCTGCCGCATCTCATTCTCTCACTAAGATCTTTACTTCTATTTAAGATTTTATTTAACTCATTTAAGACTGTTCTTGTGAGGATACTCGACAAAACGGACATTTTGGCATAAATGTGTGGGTTATTGTTCGTTCAAGCGCGAAAGAGAACTCGATACTGGCGCGCGTCTTTCTGTGTGTGTCGGTGCTGATCCACTTGTCCGACACCACTGTTGCGTGGTGTCGCGACGCCTCCCCACATTTGTACGTTGATGGGCGTTCATCTGTTTGCCGCTATGGGCGTGGTTTTGACCGAGCGGGAAATGTTTGCGTATCAGAACAGAGGACCTGCGAGAGACATACCTCCGTCTCCATATGCTCTACTTCTATTGGATAGACGCCTCGCGTTCAACGGACTTCATTTGCATAAAGATGGGCATCGGACAGCTTCTTGACGTGCGACAATTTTCAAAATGAAGCGCCGCCTTCCCGGAATGCTTTGCGGGCGCGACATAAAGTCGTGTGACGTCACCCATAGGAATAAAGCGGAGCGCGGCGCGACAGAAGTGTCGCACGGACAAGTGGATCAGCACCGTGTGTGTGTGTGTGTCTGTGTGACGGTGCTGATCCACTTGTCCGTGCGACACTTCAGTCGCGCCGCACTCCACTTTATTCCTATGGGTGACGTCACGCGACTTTAACGCGCCCGCAAAGCATCCCGGGAAGGCGGCGCTTCATTTGGAAAAATGCTGCGCGTCAAAAAGCTGGCCGATGCCCATCTTTATGCAAATGAATCCGTCAAACGCGACGCGTCTATCCAATAGAAGTAGTCTCTCGAGGGGCCTTTGTTCTAGACTGGCCGCTGGGTCAAAACCACGCCCATAGCGGTAAACTTGAGGAACGCCCATCAACTTACAAATGTGGAGAGGCGTGCGACACCACGCTTCAGTCGTGTCGCAAAAGTGGATCAGTACCGTGAGTGTCAGGAGGACATTCACTGACAGCGCGTTCTCCTTTCGTCTTGTCGCGAATGAATGGTTTAAAAGCATTTGCGTGAATAAGAGCGTGATCATATACAAACATGTATCGCATGCGTTGCCAGAATACTTTAAGCCCTGCGATATTAATAGAGCTGCATACAGAGTAATTTTTTCTTCGCGTGTCGCGCCTCCCCTGTGGCTCTTTGGCGCCCCCCAGGGGAGGCGCGCCTCACCTATTGAAAACCGCTGCTCTAATCTGTTAACATGGGCGCCGAAAAAAATACGCACTGCTAACGCGTGCAGTGTGAAACCGGTGTGGTGCCGAATTCTGACCCCTGCCAAATTATTACCCCCCTAGTATGGTAGGTTTAGGATTAGTTGTGGGGGAGGGGTTAGGATTAGGGGTGGGGTTAGGATTAGGCAATCAGATACTGATTTCAACGAGGGGGGTAATAATTTGGCAGGGAGTCGAAATTCGGCACAACACCGGCGTCACACACGGCACCTTCTCCGCAATCAGGGGCGCCAATTTGCCAATTCCCCACACAGTGAAATGATAGATAATAGAAAACCGCTTCGCGGCGCAGAGGATTTTTTTTTTTTTTAACTGCTCGTGCCGCCCCCCATGTGACATGAAAAAATGCCGCCCCGGGCGACTGCCCGGTTCGCCTGTGCCTAAAACCGCCACTGAACTCACCAACAGAAACTACTCAGCTGTGAGTTCGAAACAGATGCTCAGGTACAGTAGCCCTTTACTTCATCATACTTGACCAGGCAGGTGTAACTGCTGCCTTCTTGACCTATATTTGATGAGACCTGTAAATAGGAACACAGCCATCCCATACAGAAATGTAATATATGTCAATATAAGTAAATTACATATATAATGTCAGTGCCCATGTATGTCTGCTGCCTATATGAGAATATATGCAAAATTCATATATATAAAACACATAGACATATATGAAACATATATTTCAAAATATAGCAAAAATGGCCGTTTTCATGTAAGTGCCATATATTTTCCCGTATATGCACATAAATGTTAAATACAGGTCCTTCTCAAAAAATTAGCATATTGTGATAAAGTTAATTATTTTCCATAATGTAATGATAAAAATGAAACTTTCATATATTTTAGATTCATTGCACACCAACTGAAATATTTCAGGTCTTTTATTGTTTTAATACTGATGATTTTGGCATACAGCTCATGAAAACCCAAAATTCCTATCTCAAAAAATTAGCATATCATGAAAAGGATCTCTAAACGAGCTATTAACCTAATCATCTGAATCAACTAATTAACTCTAAACACCTGCAAAAGATTCCTGAGGCTTTTAAAAACTCCCAGCCTGTTTCATTACTCAAAACCGCAATCATGGGTAAGACTGCCGACCTGACTGCTGTCCAGAAGGCCATCATTGACACCCTCAAGCAAGAGGGTAAGACACAGAAAGAAATTTCTGAACAAATAGGCTGTTCCCAGAGTGCTGTATCAAGGCACCTCAGTGGGAAGTCTGTGGGAAGGAAAAAGTGTGGCAAAAAACGCTGCACAACGAGAAGAGGTGACCGGACCCTGAGGAAGATTGTGGAGAAGGACCGATTCCAGACCTTGGGGGACCTGCAGAAGCAGTGGACTGAGTCTGGAGTAGAAACATCCAGAGCCACCGTGCACAGGCGTGTGCAGGAAATGGGCTACAGGTGCCGCATTCCCCAGGTCAAGCCACTTTTGAACCAGAAACAGCGGCAGAAGCGCCTGACCTGGGCTACAGAGAAGCAGCACTGGACTGTTGCTCAGTGGTCCAAAGTACTTTTTTCGGATGAAAGCAAATTTTGCATGTCATTCGGAAATCAAGGTGCCAGAGTCTGGAGGAAGACTGGGGAGAAGGAAATGCCAAAATGCCTGAAGTCCAGTGTCAAGTACCCACAGTCAGTGATGGTCTGGGGTGCCATGTCAGCTGCTGGTGTTGGTCCACTGTGTTTTATCAAGGGCAGGGTCAATGCAGCTAGCTATCAGGAGATTGGAGCACTTCATGCTTCCATCTGCTGAAAAGCTTTATGGAGATGAAGATTTCATTTTTCAGCACGACCTGGCACCTGCTCACAGTGCCAAAACCACTGGTAAATGGTTTACTGACCATGGTATTACTGTGCTCAATTGGCCTGCCAACTCTCCTGACCTGAACCCCATAGAGAATCTGTGGGATATTGTGAAGAGAAAGTTGAGAGACGCAAGACCCAACACTCTGGATGAGCTTAAGGCCGCTATCGAAGCATCCTGGGCCTCCATAACACCTCAGCAGTGCCACAGGCTGATTGCCTCCATGCCACGCCGCATTGAAGCAGTCATTTCTGCAAAAGGATTCCCGACCAAGTATTGAGTGCATAACTGAACATAATTATTTGAAGGTTGACTTTTTTTGTATTAAAAACACTTCTTTTATTGGTCGGATGAAATATGCTAATTTTTTGAGATAGGAATTTTGGGTTTTCATGAGCTGTATGCCAAAATCATCAGTATTAAAACAATAAAAGACCTGAAATATTTCAGTTGGTGTGCAATGAATCTAAAATATATGAAAGTTTAATTTTTATCATTACATTATGGAAAATAATGAACTTTATCACAATATGCTAATTTTTTGAGAAGGACCTGTATATGTAATGTAAGACGCATATATGTATGCATATATGTACTTATTTCAATGCATCAGTATCACATGCATGTATGTTTACATACATTTATTAAATATGTGGGAAACAAATATGTATGTCACATATTTATACTTAATGTTGTCCATATATGTGAGAAACCAATACTGTAATATACTGTATGCAGATATATGGTATCATACATGGATGAACTCAAATATTTCTTCACACGTTTGGACACATAAATGTTCATATATGTTGCAGGCATATATTGTGTTCTCAGATAAGTCAAATATATGTATAGATATATGTCATGCTATTTAAAATATAAGTACATATATGGACATATATTACATTTTTGTATGGGATCAATTATAATTCATATTAATGCTTAGCTGGGGTTATTTTAGATTTTTCCTGCATTTGACCAAAGACATGCGGCGTATTTCCCCAAAGCACCAAAACTGACCTGAGAGGCATTTGTGGAACTACTGTTGCCATGGAGTTTTTTCTTGTATTTTTTCTCTTGTTGTGCCACTGCTGTACATTTATGTGCTGAAAAATAGTGCTAAAAGAGCCACTTAGTTCTTCAGAAACACAAAGAACATGGAAGAATATTAAGCCCTCCTGTAGTCAATAATTGTATCCCTTACAACTCATTTTGATCACCAAAATGGGATATTTAAACGTTTTTTTCCAGTGAATTTTTTTTATTCAAAAAATGCTTGAATGCAACTAAGCCCCACCTCCACTCACTCATACAGGCTCGTCTACAAGTCGATGTATCAGAATGGTAATGAGTTTTATGTATCGCTCTCTACAACGTCGGACACATAACGGTAATTAAAGCTTCAGTCGGCAAGTCAGGCAGATTGAGTGGACTTAGGCAAAATTTTGAATGTTTACAACTCTCATGCCCCTCCCCCACTATCAACGAATACCCTCCCACCGAGTTCGTGTTTGTCAGTGCGTGTGCAACAGATTTTCTGTGAATGCGCCCGTCTCATCAGCATCCATCATAAGTCAGTAAGCATGCAAACTGACATGATTTTAGCATGATCTAGCTGCTTCAGATGGTAGATTGTTACGAAATGGATTACCCACCAATTAAACGTAAATAAACACTATCGTCTGTCTGAAACGCTATTATTGTTGTATGGTATATGCGGCAGACATGGTCATTGTACATTGTTCTATTGCTTATATAACAGAGCTAAGTTAGTCAGATAGCACATACAATAACAGTAGCTTTACTACTGTTCTTACTCTCGTAAGAAAGATAGAGTAGCATTGATTCTTCCAAAAAGCCGAACTTTATCCCTTCATCTGGACATGTTTATCCACCTAACGTTACGTTCACGCGGATTTCAGTGCAAACAAAGCTAACGAACCTGCCCAACAAGTGCTAACGTTAGCTATCCATACCAACACATTTGGGCAAACATACTTAGATTACTAACATAACACTAAGAAATAAAGTAACTGGTTGATAAAGCACAATTACCTGTCGAGAAGAAATGTTGCAAGCTCTGCATCCAACTTGAACCCAATTAAATCACGTAAATCTCTCCACCTTTCAAATGCCGATCCGATATTGATCCTGGTTTTATTTACGGGCACGGTCGCTTTCTTTCTTTTCAGCAGGTGTTCTCTTTTCCTGCAGCAGGTGTTCTCTTTTCCTGTGTTGTTTTTGACCTCCTAGCTCTTGAGGTTAACCGAGGAATTGGAATCTTTTCCGCCATCACTCTTCCTTACTGCGCCAACTTCAGGCGTGTGCATGTGATTGTAACGTTTGCGAGGGGTGGCGTGTGCACGACCTGTGATTGACAGTCAGATCTCACACCCCCCTGCGCTGATTGGACCCGATGATCCGGGAGTGGTGGATTTTTGCAAAACAAATAACAGCTCCAGGTGGAGTTAGAAGCTCGGGTTTTTTTCTAAAACCACTTTATGTTGTTCTGTCGGATTATAGTGTCGATTTCACTGAATATGATCAAAAAAATGTTGCCGACGGCAGCTTTAATATGATTAGCCTTTTGCTTGGCTACATTATCAAACAGCTAATAATGTGTTGCTAATGTTACATGAACCATATGTTCCCATTCGCCATCTCGGAGTCTGACAGCCGCCTTTTAAAAATCAGCATCCTTAGAAACGTTTTGAACAACTTAGAATGTCAGTGGAGAAAGGCATGTAGTTCGTCATTACAGTAATGTCCATCAATACATAATTCACTTGCTATATTGCTAAATGTACTCAATTTTTCATATCAACAGAAAAATATACCAGGATCCTGGCTTCTCTTGAGACTCTCCTGTTTTAGTAGCTAAATTATCTGCTAAAGCCCTTTCTTAAAAAAAACTGTTGTGAAATAAATTTTGTCAAATGTTTGCCTTGTGTGTCTCATTTGGGCTATAGGCCAATTTATTATAGATTTGTCAAAAACTTTAGTGTTTAACATTTAGATAGACTGACGTTTAGGTCCCTCCTGAAAATCATGGCATAATTTGCACATTGTATATTAGATTATTTTAACAATTCTATGCGAATGTGTTCCCTGATGTCCCAGTTAGTCTAATTAGATTTCACACAGCTGGCATGAGACGCTGGGGGTTTCGTGAGATGATTTTAGGGAACTTATGAAGGCTTTAAGTGATTAATAATTAACTGGCATGAGCATCCAGGAATCCGTGCGGACTGCTTCCCCGTGTTAATAATAACATGCACAGTGAACATACACGCACATACGGCAGATACCTTCCCAAACAGCATCATTCATGATGCTCCTCATAGTGCGAGGCTCGTGCACACTCGTCAGAGATGCGTTCGTGTGACAGGATAGGCTACTTTCCGATTGATGCGTCATAGTAGTTCTCAGCTGTATCACTTTTGGCGCGATTCTGGAGATTTAATTCTCACATCGGAGACTGATAGAAGCGTCCGGTTAGAACAACGGACTGCACTTTATTGGCATTTATTCGGTGTAGATGGTAACTATTAGGTCACCTGTGCGAGCAGGTAGAGGTCCCCGAGAATATGCGTAGAATGTCGGTTTGAGAAAGAGGAATTGACTCAAAACTACCACACGCTTACATAGAGGGGCAGGATGGCAAAAGAAACGCGAGGTAAGTTCATTCATCTTCTCGTGCGAATGCCTCCGCGACGCGGATAGGAAATTAGCCTTCTGTTGAAATGCATGTCATCTCAGACGGTCATCGATGAGCCAGCACGCGCTCTTTCTTTGACTCACTGACAGAGCTGGACATTTATGAGATCTCAGTGAATAACAGCCAAAATTAAGTGTTCAGGCATCACACGTGATTTATTTGTAAATATGATTGAGGCTATTTGTAATAAAGCTAAATGTGTTCAGGTTATTGACTGTTTATAATGAAATGAATTAGTTTATATGACTAATGCTTTCATTACATTATTATTAGGCTATTTTTTCACATTATTTTGATACGTGCATATTTCCGGTGTATCTGCTCACGCCCACTGTCTAGCTATCATTTGGAGACATAAGCTACCAAATGAAGCTTCTCAAAAGTTTACGAGAATCATTTGAAATGTTCATTTATCATGGGTGTGATGTGGTTACCTCTGTCTCGAGTGAGGAGTGAAATATCAAGTTTTTCCTTTTTTTTTAATCTGTCATGGTCCACACTGACACTGTCATTGAGTATTTACTGCCTTAATATAATTTACAGGATATAAATGGCTTAAAAAAAGAAGAATAGAATTGGTATGCACTGTATAAAAAACAACAATTTAACTGCAAAACTAATATAAAAATGCTACAGTGAAAACTGCAAGTTTCCATACTATATATGGTATGGAACATGTTATTATATTAACAGAAAAATAGATTTAATATTATTTTAAAACAGTGTAGAAATTTAGGTTTATGGATATATGTTATGGAAATATTACGAGTTACCACACCATTTATAGTGACAAATTATATTCAACAACAAAAATGTACTTTTACATAAACTTTATAAAACAGTAAAAAAAACCTGCATCACATTTGATAATATTTTATTTAATATTTTTTCCCTTATTGCATTATTTTTGCATTATCTTTGTGTGCAAGATTATGTGCCCTTTTTTAGTGCACCGTCTGTATTATTCTGGTCATCAGTAAATTTTAAGATACAAAGCAAATTTTAATAGTCTGATTCTATTCATTTCTTTTTTGGGTTATCTGACTGTTTTTTACTGTAACATTAATAGAATTTTTTTACAATGTGCAAATTCTTATTTGTGGATATTTTCACATTCTTCCACAAAAAATGTTTACCAAGTGAGGCATGTGCGTGTTTTTAAAGATCATGTGTCACATGGACAATGCTTTTTTTAATTTTATATTTTTACCCATTCAGTGACATAAATACAACGGTGTTCATGTTACCATGAAAATGCGTTCATTAAATTCTACCACAGTAGATGTTATTAAACCCAAATTTGTGTAGCCATAATTTCACAAAGAAAAGTGTGTGGCCCCATACGCTATATTTTATAATCCATCTAATACACAAATTACAGAAAATAAAGGAAATCTCTGTTTTTACGGACAATTATTGCTAATGCCATTCTGAGGTCATGTAATGTTGCTTGATTTGATTGACAGCAGAGTGCAAAGCAAATTTCAATCCAGTTTCCCTCAGCTAACTATGCGATACTTTGTCTCAAGATGTATGTTTCAAGTACATCAAACAGCCCTCGCTGTCTCATCTTTATGTGTTTCAATAGCCTCAATTAACCCGTGCCTCTGTCTTATTGAGTCTCACTCAGTACATGTCTGATCAGACATACAGTAATTACAAATACAAAGGCACTGTTGTGCCCTGTGAGTGATGCTCTTGTTTCTCTGGTTATGGTTGCACTGGCTCAGCCACAGACACTGGATTGGACAGCTGTGCGGTCTGATGTTTTTGTTCTGTTTTGTGAGAGAAGCATTGACAGAAATCCTTGTGATGCTGTAAAACAAACACAATCTGAATATGAATAATCATTATCATGTGGTTAATTAATAGGAGATTCTTGCCCTTTTCCAGAATGGGTGTCGCCTTTCTGAAAGTAAAACAGTTTATTTTCATGCGAAGTTACATCTATTCTTGATGTTCAGGTGTTAAAGCAACTTGTCTGTCTTTTTTCCTTACTCTCTCTTCACTATCCACTCAGTTAAACCACATCACAAAAGTTTACAGAGAAATGGTTTATGTATATTTTAGTTGGTAAAATTGCATGTAATTGCTTTAAACGACTGTGAGATGGAAAGCTAAATGGAGAAAGAGTCAATGGGGAAAATCTGGCATTACATCGACACTGTAACCTCAGTTCTTAGGATTCTGTCAAAGCCTCAGCAGACTTAGGATATTATCCAGGACTCTAGAAAACCATATGAGAATGGTGTTCTCTTACGAGAGGTTCTCTCGTATTGCGTAAGTTGCTTACGCTACGGGTAAAGTCATCTTTTCCTCGAGATATGAAGCCAAAAAATTATCCTTAATTTTGTATTTATTGTCAACGCAGTGCAGCAGCTAGCAGACCTAGAGCAGGCTGTCTAGCGTGCTCATTGGCTGCTCTGCGGCTACTGAAGCAGCCTACCACTGAGCCTGGCGTGACGTCATGCCCAATGAGGGCGCTTCGCGCCCTCTACGTGTCACAGCCCGCCAGAATGGGTGTGGCTTAGCGTATAAAAGTACGGTTCGGAGGCTGCTTCTCTGATTTTTCATCTCTTCAGCGAAGCTCTTCGCATCGCTGGATCCTGAGAGAAGCCGCCGCCGTTGAATCCAGCGCCTTGCAAGCTTAGGACAGCGCCTGAAGAAGCCGGTCGACTTCGCCGCCTTCAGCCATCCGTGCCTGCTACGCTATCCGGCGACAGTATCCTTTGCTCTACTGTGCGTGTTCGCCGCTGCGACACATTCTATCTAAAAGAGCACGAGACGTTTTTCTAAAAATGTCTCGCACTTCCTGTGGCTCGTGCCGAGCCCCGCTCAGCGCTGGAGACCGCCATGTGATCTGCGCTCTCTGCCTGGGCCCGGAACATTGTGAGGAACTTCCGATGTCGACCCTGCGGGCTCGACTCGAAGTTTTCAACAAAGAAGCTGTCTCTCCGCCCTCTGTGAAACCGCGCAGGAAGAAGCGCCGTTCCCAGAGATCGCCGGAGGCTGTTGTGGTGGTTAAGCGCTCGCCGGAACCTCTCCCTCGAGCCTCTCCCTCGCCTTCTCCGCCCCCCCTCCCGGACGCGCAGATGCCGGCTCCGGCCCTCACTGCCGCCGCTTCAGGGGACGAGGCGGAAGGCGACGCCGCAGGAGACAGCTGCTCTCTCCTGGCCTCGGACAGTGAAGATAATGTCTGGTTATCCGGCTCATGCCGCTGGTGTTTTAAGTGTAGAAAATGTGCCCACATCTCAGTGTTCACCCCTACACACAAGCACTATACCCCCGTGTCTCACACACTCACAGAGCCCACTCTCATAAAGCTGGCAAATGCCGCTCGAGTGTTGAATGTAGGAAATGTGCCCACGACTCTGTGCCCACGCCTACTCGCTGCCCGCTCTGTCACACGGTCAAAACAGCCTCATATCGGTCAGGTTATGAACGTAAGTTACGTGCCCGCTCACAAGCGCTCACGCTTACTAACAAACACCTTGCCCCAGGCGCTGCTCGCACATCACAAAGTTATCACAAAACGTTCCCCGTTCAGAGCAATCGGGACGTCACACGTGAAACAGCCAGCCATCGCTGTCAGCGAGCCGCCGTATCCAAGCACCGAGGGCGCGCGTGCCGCGCCCATACCTCCGGTTCAGTTTCCCGAGCCCACGAAGTGCGGCGATCGGAACCCAGAGTCCATTCTGCCCCTAGCTATACATGTGGAAGCACTGGAAGCTATTCCGGGGGTATCAGAATAGGTGCTGAGCACAATAAGGCAGGGCTATTCACTACAATTCGCTCGCCGCCCTCCGCGCTTTCAAGCACGGACCGCGACGAAAGTGAAAGCGGAAGTAGCACATCTACTCCGCTCAGAAATAGCCAAACTGCTGTGCAAAGGGGCCATAGAACCGGTACCTCTTTCTCTGAGTGAGTCAGGCTTTTACAGCCGCTATTTTCTCATACCCAAGAAGGACGGAGCTCTCAGACCTATCTTAGATCTGAGATATTTGAACAAAGCTCTCATGAAAAGACCGTTCAAAATGCTCACGACCAGACAAATTCTTCAAAAATGTTATGGTTTAAAAATCTAAAAATGTTGTATACTGTATAATGTATTACGCTTCATCGATGATGGCGGACTGGAATAGTAATACAGTATACAACATTTTGAATTTTAAACCATAACATTTTATGAAATGTAAATTATTTAATTGAATTTTAATTTTGCACCAAACGTTGCAAAAATGTAATGGCAAATGTAAATTTAAAAACAGAAATGCATTGCCATTGTACATATTGCATTGTCATTTTGCATATTACATTTCAAATTGAATGTTGCTACCCATATGCTTTCATAGTCTTGTAGCAGGTATTGAGAAGAGTATATTATTGTTATAATGGGTTATTTCATTGCTTCATGTAGTTTGTTATGGTGCAGTACCGAAAGACTCCAGCAGGTTTCATAGACTTGGCAAATTCATTTTTCAGAAGATTGTAGGTACAGACATCTGTTTTGGGCGTTCTTGGCAGTTTTTCTGAGGCTTTTATATTGTTCATATCGATATCGGAATTATATCGTATCGACCGAAATTAAGAAATATATCGTGATATAAAATTTGGCCATATCGTCCAGCCCTACTAAGGTGATGGGCTCTCCCTTCAGAGCGCAGGTCATTTCTCTATCGGCTCTGCCAGCATCCGATAGTGAGAGCGATGTTAGTCTCCTCTGCCCTGTCAGGGCGCTGAGGGCTTACATTACGCGTTCCGCCCCCTTCAGGCACTCGGAGCAGCTCTTTGTTTCGTTTGGTGGGCGCACCAAGGGTCTCGCCACCTCGAAACAGAGTCTATCCAGATGGATAGTGGACGCTTTAGCAAATGCTTACGTGTCTAAAGGTCTGCAATGCCCTTTGGGCATTAGGGCCCATTCCACTAGGGGCGTGGCTCCGTCGTGGGCTTGGTCCAGCGGGATTTCCATTCATGACATTTGTGAGGCGGCGGGCTGGGCCTCCCCGTCCACATTTGTTAGGTTTTATAACCTGGAAGTTCCTGCCTTGCAGGCTAGACTTCTGTCAGTATGAGGGGGACGTATGTTCTACCCAGATCTGATCGTGCGCGGACTACTCTCACGTAACTTAGCTCTCCTGGTTGAGCTGCACTATATGGGTTGATATGCTTTATATAGACCGGCAACGCCGCTCTGTATTCCCAATGGGTGCTTATGTACATGTGCTGGCCTGCGTTGCTGGCCGCCTGATTCCCACTTATCTATGTTCCCCGGGATTCCCTGGGACTCATGAAGTGGATGCTTGGCGCGCACGGCGTTGACAAGGGGTTCCCGTAGCGTAAGCAACTTATGCAATACGAGAGAACCTCTTGTAAGAGAACATACTCGGTTACGTACGTAACCTCGGTTCTCTCTAGAAGAGGGAACGAGTATTGCGTAACCTGCCGTGCTGGCGCCACGAGCGACTTTCGCTTCAGTCGATGAAACCCAGAGAAGCAGCCTCCGAGCCGTACTTTTATACGCTAAGCCACACCCATTCTGTGTGGGCTGTGACGCGTAGAGGGCGCGAAGTCACGCCAGGCTCAGTGGTAGGCTGCTGCAGTAGCCGCAGAGCAGCCAATCAGCACGCTAGACAGCCTGCTCGCTGCTGCACTGCGTTGACAATAAATACAAAATTAAGGATAATTTTTTGGCTTCATATCTCGAGAAAAGATTACTTTACCCGTAGCGTAAGCAACTTACGCAATACTCGTTCCCTCTTCTAGAGAGAACCGAGGTTACGTACGTAACCGAGTACGTTTTTTTAGGATTAGAAGCTAAACAAGCCAAAGAAAGGTAATTATTTTTTTTTGTCCTGTAATTAGTGATTATTAGAACCAAACATATTTTCCATTCTACATGGGGTCCAGATTTAAAGCCCTCGATTCTGTTTTGTATTTGACTTATGAAAATGCACCAATATTAAAATTCTAGGTCATATACCGATAATTATTTTATGTTATGGCTGACAACCAATAAATGTCCAATATTACAATTCTATTGTCGCGATTACATCCAAGGAAGACGATGATGATGATTGAAAGGTAACACGTTAGTTTAAAAAGTAACTCAGAATACAACCTATAGGTGAGACAGCGTGCAACACATAAACAGTCTGCACTTGACACAAGCAATAACTGACAACTGAACTGAAGACAAGCAGGAACTTAAATACACTGTGATGACGACACAATGACAGACAGCTGTGAAGAACATTAGTATCCATAGTGATTGATGACGATGATCGCTGGCAGGTGCAGGTAATGGTTGAGTGAGTGCAGGTGTGAGCCGGAGAGGATGATGGGATATGTAGTGCAGACGGTGATTAACAGATAAGAGTGACAGTGACAGTGACATCTATGCTATTTTCTCTTAATATTTATAAAAAAATAAATCAAACAAACCTAAATAATTATATAAAATGACTCATTCTAAGTGCTTCAAGTGAATTTAGGCATCACAACATTATAATGTACAGTATGAAAAATGGATAATAGATTTGCTTATTAAATATTTACTATTTAAAGAATAACCTTATGTGTTAGATGACGGTAATTGTAATCTAATGGAAAAATAGGGGAAATAAGAATGCGCAATTTAAAAAAACCTCTTCTGACATCTAATATGGTTCTGATACAGTATTTTGTAATATGTTATAATAAAAATACATTGTATTTCCTCACTTCTTTTATATAAAATATTAACAATATAATGATATTTACTATGAATGTGCTAGGTCTCCGCCAAAATACCATTGTTGCTACAGTAAAATTATGGCATTTTATGGTTTATAGTAACATGTGGATAGGGCTGAACGATTAATTGCATTTGCGATAATATCGCGATATGATGAAACACGATTTTGTAACCGCAAAAGCTACGATTACACTGGTCACGTGACAAGCGAGAGAAAAGAAGTCTGCAGATCAAGCATCAACTTGGCACGCTACGCATATAGGTCTGGCATACAGGAAAGAACAGTTTATTTTTAAAGTATGTGATATTGTGTTATTTATTTTCTCTCCAACAATTCTGGATCGATTAAGAGAATTTCAGAATCGAGTCTGAGCTTAGTTTTTAAACAGATGCGTGATGACGCTGCGCGTGCTTTAGAAACAACCGTAGGCCTATTCTGCTTCTAATTTCGCTCTCTCTCTCTCTCTCTCTCTCTCTCTCTCTCTCTCTCTCTCTCTCTCTCACACACACACACACGACACTGCTCGAACCTTCCGAAAAATAATCTTTCATAAAGTTCGGGGTTTAAGCGAATTACAAGGACAGTCGCGGGCTTCATTGCACAGGTTTTGCAGCTTTGATGTTACTCTTGCAGTGCGCGGTCTTGGCCGCCGGAATTTTCCTTACAAATGCTCCACAAAGGCATTATTTATGTCTTTTGGAATGCAGTTGGCTTATATATTAAAAATATAAAAATCACTGAGAAAGCTGCTTTCATTTAAAAAAAAACTTACGCGCGCTTTGTGAAGAGCGCTCGTGCATGCGGCTGTGAGCGGCTCATTGGTTAAATGTACTTGCATCTTAAAATGCTTTTATGACGCGAAATTAATGTAAACACGGTCAGTTATATCTTAACCCAACAAGACAAACCACATTTACAATTTCAAAAGAGATATGTGCATTAGTGTGAATGCAGCTTATGGTATCTAAACTGAGGGAGGAAAATCACTCCAGGGGCCTCATTTATAAAACTTTGCGTAGGATTTGCGTCAGAAGTGGCGTACGGATGAAACATAGGACGTGCGTACGCACAGAAATATTCGGATTTATAAAACCGTGCGCACGCACATCCTACGCATTTTTCCCTTAATAAATCACGATCAATTCTAAATGTAGCGCAGCTTTTGCGGCTTCATGTCACGCCCATAGTTGCCCATAAATAGTCCGTGAAACGCCCACAAGTTAATATTCATCGATTGCGAAATCATGGCAAACACAGAGAGGAAATAAAAAAAACGTAACTTCACTCAATGTGAAGTAGAAGTTATCGTTGGCGAGGTGGAAAAGAGGAGAAAAATGTTGTTTGGAGGGCACAGTGTGGGCATTACTAATGCCAAAAAGGCACTTGAGTGGCAAAAGGTTGCAGACGCCGTAAACGCTGCAGACACAACCTCGGACTGTGGCCGAAATAATAAAAAAAATGGTCGGACATTTGCCTCATTTGCCAGCAAGTCTTCTTGCTGTCTGAAGATGCGTTCACTCCGAATCCTTCCATTTTCCACATCCTCTAAGAGCGCAAGATCAGCCATTGTGCGTCATTACGCATTGTGATGGGGCATTTTATTTCCATCCATTCAATTGCATCTGACAAGCTACAGATGTCGGTTATAATCTACTTGGAAATGGGAAATAGTTCAGCGCAAATGTAATTTCTAGCAGCTTTCTGAATGGTTGAGACATACGTCATACGTTATTTTATCTAAAATAAAACAAACTAAAGGCATATGCATGAATACCATGATTCCGTAGCTGATGAAGACATTTTTACTATGAAAACAACTCAGTGGACAAATAATACATCTATCTATCTATATATCTCCCTAATTATCTATCTGATTGACTATCTAATTGCATCTATATCTGCTCCGCCAGACGGACACACTGGCGAGAATATCAGTTTTGTACATTATTTCGTTCTGTTTACCATCTTATTTATGAGGATGAATTGTATAACATGCCAATATTATTGCAGAACATATTTCACTTTTCTTTTTGCAAATATGTGTTAATTTGCATTTCTGTTGCAGATCGATCAAACGTGTAGGCTGTTAATTGTAAGACTTGCTTTGTGAAGTCTTCGTGTTATTTATGAGAGGCAGTATTGCCATTTATTTTACACAACGGTCTACAGTTTCACACGCTTTCGCGTGTTTCTTCCATCTGCCAACGGTGTCGCCATTTCTCATTTCACCCGTTTTTGTGCGTACGCCTGGGTCAGAGCTTGCGTGAAGGACCGCACATTTTACCGTCAAGTTTGATTTTTATAAATACCAATTATTGCGTAGAGAGCGGCGTACGCCTTCTTTTGTGCGTACGCAACGTTTATAAATGAGGCCCCAGCTCTTGAATGGAAAACGTTCAGACAGCCTACTTTTAAATACTGAAAGCACTCTTTGTTTATTGCTTGTAATGTTTTTTTTTTTTTGTTCCTCTTTATTTACTAGCTCTTATATTTTGAAACTATATTAGTTCATAGCCTATTTAAAATTCTTAACATGTAATTGGTTTAATTAAATGTTTATATATATATATATATATATATATATATATATATATATATATATATTTTTTTTTTTTTAAAGTATGTATATTTACACATGTAATTAAATACATATTTTAAGTGTTATTAAGATTAATTAATAAGAAAAAAAGTAGATCGGATCACGAGCTGCCTAAAGATTCCCATCCCTACTGTACAATGATTTATTGCTTGTCTTTGTCGACTAATACAGAAGGTAAAGAACTTAAAAAGTAATCACATATTAAATCGCAATCGCAATATTGGTTAAAAAAAATCGCAATTAGATTATTTTCCATAATCGTTCAGCCCTACATGTGGACACTTTTTACATTTTTTTTGCTAGTCCTTAAGTATGTTTTTCCACACCAGTGAATGTCAAGTTTAATATGAAAAGCACAGAGTCATTTTGGGTTCCAATGTAAGCTCACAACACATTTCACACAGCTTTGTTCTAATTGGACTGGGTCATGCGGTCGAAAGAGGCCTGCCCTGCGCTGTCCAGCGGGTCCTGCAAGTAAATTAGTCATGCTGTTTTATCCGATTCTGGAGTCTATGGCTTTTGTCGTTTTCCATGTGCAAAAGAAAATGGCAGCACATCATATAAAATTACAATTTTTCAATTTCACAGTTGCACAGACTGGGAAAATGGCCGTACAAATGTAATCAAAGTCTGGTGATTTCTTTCAGGCATTTAAATAACAGAAAACATTTCTGTCTGTTAAATTCAAAACCCTAACAGTATAAAAAAGCAACAGATGTACATTCACATTTAAACAAATTTCACAATGAAAGCACCATAAATGTTCATATGACTTACTCATGCATTAAAAATATTTTGAAACTAGGCTTACACAGTAGCTTTGTGTGAGAAACAAGAGCAAAATTTAATGCTGTGCTCACGCCATGTCGTAATTACCGTTATTTCGACATGACAACATGCAACGTTCTACTTAAAGCTGTTCACATTCTCAGACTGGGAATTATGCATTTCTATGGCAACATTATCAATGCCTAAAGCCTGGTTCACACGGCAGGATAATTAGGCCGATTTTAGCCCCGATTTACCCCTTCCGACAATCTTAAGTATGCTCCGATTATGGTAAAATAATCTGATCAGATATTCCTGCCGTGTGTGGTGTGTTAAGAGTGCTCTCGTCTGCTCGGAAGGACGTCGGGACCGCTCCGATCTCAAATCGGGGATATCCAACATGTTGGATTTTTTTGGCCCGATTTCTCCTCGTGTGTGGTGTCCCCCGGGGACAAACGAGCATGCAGCCTGTGGACTGTGGCGTGTAGCCAATCAGAAAGCGAGGTGACGAGGCGCAGAGGAAGCACCGGGAAACAAAATCAAAACAGCCGTCCATGCTCGCGTTGTCTCCACTTCTTTGACCATCGCCTTTTCTTTTGATAACGTTTTTTTTTCGGTTAAAAACAAACTACAAACTATCGCCATTGCATTCTCTTCGTCCGCCATGATTGTTTACTGTGAAGTCACGTTTGGTCTCGAGGGATTTTGTGAGATTTTCCGTCTGACCTGGGAATGCTCGGGAGTCAAATCGGTTCGTGTGTGATGTGTTGATTTTGCCGTGTGGCTGCGCACCACACACTGTACGACCAAAACTGTTAGACCCGTGATTTTTTATCGCCGTGTGTGGGGTCTCTCAGGTTTGGAAAATCGGCCGACAATTTTAAAATCGTCCCGTGTGAACCAGGCTTAAAGGCGGGCGTACACGATGCGATTTTTTGCTGTTTTACGAGCTCGCAGATGATTTTTTTCACTCGGGAGAAATCGCGTGTAAATCGGTTATGCTCGCATGTCGCGGCTCGTATCGTGTGCGAGGAAGATACGAACCGAGCCGAGCACCTCTCGACCTCCCGATAATTGTTAAGCATGTCGAAAAAGTTCGGGAGCTGTCGGCTTGCATTCGTGAGGTGTGTGCGGTTGAATGAGCCGATTTGTCGATCTATCTGAATTTGACCAATCAGGAGCTGAGAAAATCCACAGAAGAAAGACGAAAATGGTGTGGACTACTAGAAACACTGCTTCAATTAATGGTTTTATGATGACTTTGTGAAAGGTTAACTAAACAGCATCTGCCGTGTTCCTGCTGGCCAGTATTTGGCATATTTCATTCTATAAAATACAGATCTGTATTATGCTATTGTTTTTGATAGTGTTATACATTTCTTACAGATTCTTACACGTCACGATGATCATTGCGTTTGTATCTTCCTAACAGCAATTACAGTTTGTCTACAGCCTAATCTTTTTTTTTATTAATGCCGACAAAACAATGTTGCCAGATATTGCTACGAAAAACAAGCAAAAACAAACAAAAACAAAGAAATTATAAAAATCCGAAATAAGTTCAAAGCTTGTGTTTTGGAAATAAGATTAATATATCACGAACCACTTTAATAACTTCCTAAACTGTGACATTAATCCAAAAAACAAGTCCAGGCAGAATTACTACTGTCACCTTTCCATTATGTGGATCTGGCAACACGGGATCTGCCACCCGCGCCGGCCCTCACTCACAACGCGCTCAAGCTCACTCAAGCCCCGTTCACTGCGCTAGCTTCTCGCAGCAAAATGAATTGCAAACACTCACATGATGAGGTGGTTTAAACGGCTAATTAATCATTCAGAGAGCTTGAAATTTTATTTTTGCCGTAACTAAGTTTTTTAACTCATTCACACACACACACACACACACACACACACACACACACACACAAGGGTGACCGGACGTCCGTTTCCCGGTGCTGAAAACGAGCCTATATATGTAGCAAAATAATCACGGCTTGTATCAATATTTTATATGCAGTTATGAGAGAGTTTTTGGCGCGGAACTTCGTGCGATTTCTTCGGAATTCAGCAGGTCGTAAAATCGTGTCGTATATCACTGCCTCCGTACGATTTTCGGATAAACTCACTCGTAAAGTGTGCGTGGACATACGATCTTCCGACCGTCAGAATTCGCACCGTGTACGCCCGCCTTAAATGAATCTGCACCGGTCAGGTGGTACTGCGGTGATGTGGTACAGTTGGAGCTCTCAGAAAATTCCCAGGTTACAAGTTGTAATTACGAGTTATATGAGGACGTGAATGCATTTTACAAGTTGGAACCTTTTAATTACAATGGTTATGATGACATGTCGTGAAAGCACCTTAAATTTAAATTAACAAAATCCTCAAAAGTTTAATAGCCAATGGCACATTTTAAAAACACGAGATGCATAGCAGTGGAATAAAAAAAACGTGCAAGCTCTAGAGACTAGTTAAGGCCCACTCATAGCAAGAACGATAACGATATGTTAGTGTCCAGACCAACGAACTATAATGTTCTGTTTATTATAAGTATGCACTGTGAAGTATGATGGATTCTGATTGGCTGTCATTGTTTTTATCGTTCATCATAAAAACATAGCCACGTTTTTAGTACACTGTGTGTTATTCTGCAAAAGACGCAAAATGCGAACAGAACTCTGAAGCGCGTCAGTCTAGCTCCTATGTACTTATGGAAAGCAGTGCAGTGGAATTCAAAAACGCATTCTGTGTGAATGACAAGGAAAAAGTTGCTACATTGATGCTTTCTTGCCTTTCCTTTCCTCTATTCCATTAAAGCCTTTAAAAGGTTAGTTCACCCAAAAATGTCAGAAATCTTCAGAACACAAGAAGATCTTTTTGATTAAATCTGAGAGCTTTCTATCCCTCCGTTGACAGCAACGCAACTGACACTTTGACGCTTCAAAAAGTTAATAGAGATAAAAAAACTAATCCATATGAATTGAGTGGTTTAGTCCAAATTTTCTGATGAGATGTGATCGCTTCATTCGCTGAACAGATAGAATTTTGGCTTTTATTCATGTATAAACATTTATCAACTCACACATCAGTAGTAAATGGAAGTTCGAGCATGTTCACTTGACGTACAAGAACCAATGAGGTTCATTCTCGTGTTACGCAGCACATTTGCGCTTCTCCAAGAACCAATGATGTTCATTCTCGTGTTATGTAGCACATTTAAGCTTCTACAAGAACCAATGAGGTTCATTCTCATGTGTTACGCAGCACGTTTGAGCTTCCGCAGGAACCAATGAGGTTCATTCTCATGTTACGCAGCACATTTGAGCTTCTGCAAGAACCAATGAGGTTAATTCTCATGTGTTACGCAGCACATTTGAGCTTCTGCAAGAACCAATGAGGTTTATTCTCATGTGTTACGCAACGCGTTTGAGCTTCCGCAGGAACCAATGAGGTTCATTCTCGTGTTATGCAGCACATTTAAGCTTCTACAAGAACCAATGAGGTTCATTCTCATGTGTTACGCAGCACGTTTGAGCTTGTGCAGGAACCAATGAGGTTCATTCTCATGTGTTACGCAGCACGTTTGAGCTTCTGCAAGAACCAATGAGGTCCATTCTCGTGTTACGGAGACCATTTGAGCTTCTGCAAGAACCAATGAGGTTCATTCTCATGTGTTACGCAGCATGTTTGAGCTTCTGCAAGAACCAGTGAGGTTCATTCTCATGTGTTACGCAGCATGTTTGAGCTTCTGCAAGAACCAATGAGGTTCATTCTCGTGTTACA
The DNA here is from genome assembly GCA_030770095.1 of Gila robusta. Classification (NCBI taxonomy): domain Eukaryota; kingdom Metazoa; phylum Chordata; class Actinopteri; order Cypriniformes; family Leuciscidae; genus Gila; species Gila robusta. The sequence continues at coordinate 69,373 of JAVALU010000135.1, forward strand.
CAGCGTGTTTGAGCTTTTCCAGGAACCAATGAGGTTCATTCTCGTGTTACGCAGCGTGTTTGAGCTTTAGCAGGAACCAATGAGGTTCATTCTCGTGTTACGCAGCATGTTTGAGCTTCAGCAGGAACCAGTGAGGTTAATTTTCATGTTACACAGCATGTTTCAGCTTTAGCAGGAACCTTTGAGGTTCATTTTCATGTTACGCATCATGTTTGAGCTTCTGCAAGAAGCAATGAGGTTCATTCTCGTGTTACGCAGCACGTTTGAGCTTCTGCAAGAACGAATGAGGTTCATTCTCGTGTTACACAGCATGTTTGAGCTTCTGCAAGAACCAATGAGGTTCATTCTCGTGTTACGCAGCATGTTTGAGCTTCTACAAGAACTGATGAGGTTTGTTCTTGCGCGTCAAGCAGGTTCGGTTGAGCTTCTGTTTATGTTAACTGATCAAAGTTTAAATGTGAATAAAAGCCTAAATTCAATCTATTCATCAAATAAAGCAATCGAGTCTGTTTAGAAAATTTGGACTAAACTGCTCGATTCATATGGATTAGGTTTTTATCTCTTTATGAACTTTTTGAAGCATCAAATTGGTAGTTGCGTAGCTGTTAATGGAGGGACAGAAAGCTCTCAGATTTCATCAAAAAGATCTTCATGTGTGTTCCGAAGATGAATGAAAGTCTTACGGGTTTGGAACGACATGAGGGTGAGTAATTAATGACAGAATTTTCATTTTTGGGTGAAACCCAAAACCCTTTAACTCTTTAACTCACAAAATTCTGTAGACCGCACGGGCTGTTAAAGGTCTATTTTTTTGTAGGATTACAGTTCTTGGTTCTCATTTGAAGCCTTAGGGCATCAGTTTATGAGAAGCCCTCAGTGGCAGCTGGTTTCTCAGAGCATCAGCAGGGCTGAGTGTTACTGATATAGTGATATAGATTTAGTCACCCCTGTCCACTGCAGGTTCCAGACAAGCAGCACATCCAGACTTCTATCTGTCTGATCAGAGACTGATCCTTTGTGTCAGAACTGCATGTGGCCGACAGCAGGTAAATATAAAGCAAGGACACATCTGCCAAAAAAAAAAGAAGAAGAAAGAAGTTAAAGAAAGGGGCGGAGAAAAACCGAAAGCTTGAAATAAAGTGCAAGAAATAAAGTGACAGATATAGTCCAAGACAGAGAGGTTAAACACAGTAGAGATAGATATATAAACATTATGGAGATTAAACTGTATAGACATTATACAGATAGAGAGTCTTCAAATTCATCATTTGTGGTTCAAGTATTCTGCCAGACTACATCTCTCTATTATTACAATATTACTTAATACCAAATAGCTCAGTTTCTGCCTGTTGCTGGTGTTTTTAATGTTTTAAGGGTATGTCCTCACATCTGAAATACAAATTTCAGTTTGCAGTGTTGTTTCAATGTCAAGATCTGCCCTTGTCCTGCAGTTTATAGTTATAGTCAATATAGTTAAAATTTGCTAACAGCAGAGGAGAGCTGTTCTCTGGATTTGTAGTGCAAATTCTGCCATTGGCTCTGTATGATGCATTTTAATAAGGAGAAGATGTTTAGTGAAATTAATTCAGCTTTAGAGCTTTAGCCCAGTAGGACATAGACTTCCATCTTGTAGCCAACATAAGGTCAAAAACAAGTAATGTATGAATTAAAGAAAAAAAATATGAACAAATATTACTTCAGTCATAGTTCTATTGTAGACAGGTTTTCAATTTTTTTTTAAAAGAATTCTGTCTTGGTTAAAAGCTGTGACAGAAATAAAAGTATTGACCATCAAGGAAAAAAGTAAAAGGGCTCAACAACGAGCCTTGAGGAACTCCTGTAGTAGGAACAGCAAAATATGCTTGAAAGTCGCATTCAAAGCTTGAGAAAGAAGAAACTTGACAGGAGTACATGAAATAAACATTGTTTGAAGTGCCTGTTATTTTGAAGGAACAGGTGTTAGAACTTGAATAAACACTCTTGGAATCCAATGACTGATTGAAAACTGCCTTTAAGATGAACCATGTCAAGCTCGTGACAACCTGATGAGAGTTGTTGATTGTAAGTTTTGGTAATTCAATTATCAGATTTTTTTTAGACGTTACAGCTGTGACAGTTTAGCAGTGTAGAAATATCTACAACAGTTAATTCAAAAACATTCAAATCAGCATTCCAAGTGTAATGTTATAACAGTCCAACTTAAATTATTTTTTACTTTTTGCACATTTTTCACACAAAAAATGTAACACAAATGTGATGTTTATCAAAGTCATTTTTGCTTAGAAGTATGATTCAATTGGGTGATCGAAGGTCAGCAGCAAAGACATTGATTAATAAAGTGAGATTAAAAACAGAGGCGGACAGAGTACACAGCTTCGTTACTTGAGTAAAAGTACAGATACCCCTTGCTAAATTTTACTCAAGTACAAGTAAAAGTACTACAGTCAGATGTCTACTTAAGTAAAAGTACTGAAGTACTTGTTTTTAAAAGTACTTGAGTATCAAGAGTACAAGAGTAAATTTTCTAAATATTGCATTACTACTGCCACAGTGTCAAGTCAAGTCATCTTCATTTATATAGCGCTTTTAACAATGTAGATTGTTTCAAAGCGGCTTTTCAGAGATAAACATATAATTTAAGGTAACAGAGATTGGTTTGGTTTTATAGCGGTTCTTGAATAATGTTATTTTCCAGCTAAAGTTAGTTTTGATTGATTCACTTCCGTCGAAATGATCATTTTTTATTAAATTAGAGGCCGCTAAGACGACACCGTTCTCTCTAAACAGACTTTAAACTGAACCTGTGATAAACGCTGATGGCGTTCACATGCGCATTAAGAATTGATTCTATAGTTATGTGTGTTCGAATATATGTGTGCAGGTTTGTAATTCCCTACAAACCATGCCTAAACAAACTACTTGTCTTTGCCTATAAATTTGATACAGAATTTTATTTTATCACTTCGGGGTAGGTACGCGAACCGTGCTTACATTTATGTGCAGAAACGTCCTACATGGAGTTATGAAAAATGTTAATGTTAATACCTTTGATAATCTAAAAGGAATTGAAAGTTAATTCAAGTCATTTTCATCTTTTTACCATGTTGCTTTATTTAACATTTCTCACTTGCCCACAAGGCAATGCACAATGGCAACGCTCTGACAAACCTCTGCTAGAGTTTTAATGGATTTTTTGCACCCACATTTGAACCCACATAAATCTGACCATGGAGTTTACTTTGGCGTCAGTTCAGAGCTGAAGGTGAAGGTGATTTGCTGATAGGCTGTCCCAATCAGTGGCGCCTGCACAATCCAATCACGTTTGAGAGGGAAACAACAAATTGAGGGTTTCCGAGATTTTTTTTTTCCTTTTTTTTTTTTTTAGAAGTAACGGGTACTCACGGTTATGGATAGAAATGTAGTGGAGTAAAGAGTACAATATTTGCCTCTCAAATGTACTTGAGTAAAGTCATGAGTAATCCCCAAAAATGATACTCGAGTAAAGTACAGATCCCTCAAAATTGTACTCAAGTACTGTACTCAAGTAAATGTACTCCGTTACTGTCCGGCTCTGATTAAAAACAAGGCATAGTATTGTTATTTAAAATATATTTAAAGGGGTCATATAATGGTACATGCACTTTTACAAGTTGATTGTACTGAAATGTGTGTTGGCAGTGTCTGTACACAACCATCATATAATGATAAAAATCCATCCAGTGGTTTTGTTTTAATCTCCTTATATGTTTTCCCCTGCCTCAAATCGAGCCGTTCGAGCCTGTGACGTCACAAGCTCGCACGCCCCTCCCACGATTGTTGATTGACAGCAGGGTTTCAACACAGACCCGCCCTCGCTCGTGAGTGAGATGTCAATCATAGTTCGTCATTGTTGATACACTGGAGCAGAATGGACAGTGGCGGAGCCAGAGGGCTAGTTGGGGTGGCAATTGCCACCCCAGACGAAGTCCTTGCCACCCCTGTTGCCACCCCGCTGAAAACATTACACTGTTTGATTTTTAACGAACATTTCCCAAATCTCAATGCATCTTACGCAGCACGCACAAGCGTGCAGCGCGTGCTGTTGCTGCTACACTTTTCATTGGTTAAGCTGACACGCAGCTCCTCTTTCATGCTCCAAACGGCTCCAAAACAAAACATAACGCGGCAGCACACACATGATCGATGAAGAGTGTTTTGCTGGTATGTACGGCTTTTATTGGTATTAAATTAAACGAAGTAGCCTACTGTTTTAACGGGAAGTAAGGGAGACGTTGCACTGTAGCATTAATACTTAAATGAGCATTACTAGTCTCGTGAAACTGACTGACTGACTGCCACGCCTGCATGAAGATGCTTAAAACATGTCGTTAGCAAATGTTCAGCAACAATCACAGACATTAGGTAGGCTTATTCATATTGACACGTGTAATGCAGCATATTGAACTAATCTTAATAAAACCACCGTGGAGATAGTAGATGTGACTAGAGATGTACAGAAGTAGGCTACTGAAGTAAGTTTGTGTAGACATACAATTTATTAGCAGCACTTAACATAACACAGTGTTTCCCCTACCATTATATAAGAGGGGCGCCCCGCCTTCCTAACGGCTCGCCCCGCCCCCTTGAAGGTCAATTCAATTTGATTTGATTTTCTTTATAGGGCCAGATTACAATTTGTTATTTTATTAAACAAACTAAATAGCCCTTAAGTAATATGTTATTTATCTATTTATCGATGGCATGTCTTTTCTGTCTGTGTTTGCGCGTTTACAATTATCCCAATGAGTGCGCACACGCGCACACTCACACACAAACAAACACTTGTGCGAGTGCGAGCGCGGGCGGTAATGCACTCACTCTGTGTGTGCGCGCGTTGCGGGAGAATAAAACGATTCGCGGGACTCCCGCAAACTAGAAATATCTATGAATAAAACATATAAAAACTAATACATTTTATTCATCTGTTGCAGAAAAGCAACAAGAACAACTAAAACAAAATAGAAACGATTTACAGGCCAGAGTTTCTTTTTGCAGCGTTGAACGATGTAGCTAATCACAGACATATGTGTTGATTTCTTGAACGCAATGGCCAATCAGAAGCATTCAAGATAGACTCCCCTCACCGCTCAAAACTGACTTATTTTTCAGAGCTGAATTCTGTATGCTGGCAAATCCTCTAATTATAACAAACAAAGTGTATATATTATGAAAGATTCATAGTGCAGTCAGGTTCATTGATAATAACAGAGATGTGTGAGATCGCGATGAACTGATGTCAGCTTTTTAGGAATTATTAAGTGAGCGCACTTTGCGCGCAGTCATGCCAAACCATGCACGCAGTAGCTGCTTGCTTTTATGTTATAACACAAACGGTGGTTTGTGTGTTAATGCTTTAATAATTTTTATTTTTTTATTATAATTTTAAATAATTTATAAAATGGGTTAATATATTCACTGCAGCCATTAAAATAAACAAATGAACACCATGACTCCTTTAAGTGTTTGTGTCTGTCAATTTTCCCCAACCAACCAACCTATATACATTTTGTGGAAAATAATAAATTTTTAGTGTAATTGAACACTTTGTATATTGACCCCCCAAAATAATACCTTGCCACCCCTTTGCCACCCCTGTTTTAAAAGTCTAGCTCCGCCACTGAGAATGGAGTCTAAGCGATTGTGGTGTTCGGTTCTTGGGTGTAATAACGAACACAGCAGTAATTTTAAAGTTCCTAAATCCGAAGCGCTGAAGACGCAGTGGCTGAGTTTTGTTTATGAAGGGAATATTCCCAACGTCAATGCGCTCATGTTTGCGCAAATCATTTCTCACCAGACTGCTTTTTAAACGAGGGTCAATATAAATCAGGTTTTGCTAAGAAGCTGCTACTGAAAAAGGAATCGGTACCAACTATTCGTGTTCCTGCTGGACCTCCAGAAGAAGTGAGTGTAACGTTGTATTAACCTTTATATTAATCTTTGCAAATCCCTTGCACGCTTCACGATGATTGTGGCTAATGTTTACACTCAGGGTGCATTACGGCATGTATTCTATGTAACGTTACGACGTTCTCTTACGAGAGTATCTCTCGTACTGCGTAATATCTTACGCTATGGGGAAAACCTCTTTTCCACGAGATATTGAAGCAAAAAATTATCCTTAATTTTGAATTAATGTAAAACGCTGTGCAGCAGCATGCAGATATAGGCAGGACGGCTCGCGCGCCTATTGGCTGCCCTGCGGCAAACAGCAGCAGCCTATCGAGAGAGGTGCTGCGTGACTTAATCCTATGGGGGCATTTCGCGCCCATTTCGTCACGTCCCGCCAGAAAAGGGCGCAATTTCGCCCTATAAATATAGCTCGATAAGGCTGGTACACTGATTTTCATCTCTTCAGCGAAGCATCACGCATCGCTGGATCCGGAGTGAGAAGCCACGCCGTCTGAGAAAAAGCACACAGCGGGACGAGCCATTGAGTCTGAAGTCGCTGGCATCGCCGCCTTTAGCCGCCGTACCTGCTACGCTTTCCGGCGTTATATCCTTTTCAAACTGTGTGTGTGTGTGTGTTCGCCGCTGCGACACACATTTTTTCACTGTCTCTCTCTCTCTGCTAAAAGAGCTGCGTCTTTTTCAAGATGCAAAGATCCTGCGGCTCGTGCCGAGCCACACTCAGCGACGGGGACCGTCATGTTATCTGCGTTTCCTGCCTGGGTGAGGATCATGCGGCTCTCGCTCTCGTCGACGGCGTATGCCCTCACTGTGAGCTACTGCCTATGGTGACTCTGAGGACTCGCCTGGCATCCTTCTCAGAGCCTGCGCTTCAGCCCGCTGTAGCGCCGCGCTGTAAAAAGCGCCGTGCCCAGCGCGCTCCCGAGCCTTCTCCTGCCCGCCAAAGCTCGCCGGTTCGCCCGCCAGCTTCGCCGGCATCGCTCGAGTCCCTCACCGACGGACAGCGGCCGCCGTCTGCCGCCGCTTCCTCCATTGAGGTCGACGAAATAGCCCCGAGCCTTCTCCAGCCCGTGATAGCTCGCCGGTTCGCCCGCCAGCTTCACCAGCTTCACTCGAGTCGCTCGCTGACGGACAACGGCCGCCGCGCGCCGCCGCTTCCGCCATTAATGATGACGAGATAGCTGCATCTGTAGAGAAGGCCAGCTTCAAAACCGCGGCTAGCTTTCTTTACGTTATAAGAAAGCTACCCCGCCCCCCGTGGGCATGCGTCACCGGCGAAATGAGGAAAGAGTGTGTTTTTAGTCCCGCTGAGGCTGGACCAATCTCCATTTCTCAAACATTTCACAGCTCCTCTTAGTTTGAGCGGCTGAAAATGTCAATATTGCAGCAATGAGCCTGTTGTATTACACGCACGCCTGCAAACAAACGCCGACACACACAAAACTGTGATGACGCTCTTTATCCGCTCGGGCTATTTTAAGCTTTTGTCGTTTCCCCCTGTGGCTCAGTGGCGAAACCCAAAGCCTTCGCACGGGAGACCCGTGTTCGAGCCCAGCTCTCGCAGCGGATAAAAATTTAGTCTCGCCGCAGCCAGACTTCCACCCAAACTTTTCACTCGTTCAGTTCCGAGAAAATGCGACTGTTCCAGTGTATTTTGCAGTAAACAAGCCGGTACCATGGCCCGCTTGCCTGCACACAAATGCCGTTTCCACGGCGACCCAGAAAAATCATGCAAGCAGTGTATTTTCTGGTATTCCGGCCACAGCCGATGGTGTTATGAGTGTATTAAAAATGCCACAGCCCAGTGTTCATTTCTACACACAAACACAGCCCGCCAAAGTGCAGGGCTCGCACAAATGAGTTCGACTCATGTCAATTGTGCATTAATTATAGTGAATGTGCCCACAACCCAGTGCCCACAAACACTACACACTGCATGTGCCACGTTTTCTGTAAAAGAAACCAACACACATACAGTCAGCTAAGGCCCACGGTGTTTAAGTCTCGCCGCGGCCAGACTCTACCGAAACTTCTCGCTCGTTCAGTTCCAAACAATGTGACTGTTCCAGTGTATTTTGCAGTAAACAAGCTGGTACCACAGCCCGCTTGCCTGCACACAAACGCCAGCTTTAACGCGACCCAGATAAATCCCAAAAAGAGTGTATTTTCTGGAATTCCGGCCACGGCCGATGGTGTTATGAGTGTTGTAAGAATGCCCACGTCTCAGTGCCCATTCCCACACGCAGACACAGCCCGCCACAATACAGGGCTAGCAAAAAAAAAAAAAAAAAAAAAACGACTCATGTCGATTGTGCAATAAATGTAGTGTACGTGCCCACAACACAGTGCCCACAAACACTACATGAAGCATGTCCCACGGTTTCTGTAAAAACGAAACCAACACATTTTCAGTTGGCGCGAGCCGACAGTGTTCTCAGTGCAGCGAGTGTGCCCGCTATCCCGCGCCCACATTCCCTCACAGACATGCCGAACCCCACGGGGCTCGCCCCGCTCGCCTTCTCTCCACATCCCGTCAGAGAGAAGCCGAGCGCGGTCAGGCTGCCCGCTGTGATCAGCGCACCCCCCGCCTCGCACACTATAAACACAGTGTCTATTTCTCAGCACACCGGAGCTCTCCGGCCGCCGCTATATCGCGGCCAGAGCCCAGATTTCATTCTACCTCTAGCTTTTCATGCAGATGCGTGGGCAAAGCTTCCCGGGGTATCAGAATGGGTGCTGAACACTATAAAAAGAGGCTATTCGCTGCAGTTCGCTCGACGCCGTTGCGCGGCGCGAGTCGAAACGACGGTAAAAAACGAAGTATCTCACCTACTTCGAGCCGAGATAGCGAAACTACTGAGCAAAGGGGCTATAGAACCTTTATCTCAGGCTCAGAGCGAAGGGGGTCTATACAGCAGGTATTTTCTGGTACCGAAAAAAGACGGGGGTCTCAGACCCATTCTAGATCTGCGACGGCTGAACAGAACGCTCACAAGCGTCAGTTCAGAATGATTACAACCAGGAAAATCCTCGCGCAAGTGCGCCAAGGAGACTGGTTCATGTCGATAGATCTGAAGGACGCTTATTTTCAAATACAAATAGCGTTACGTCACAGGCAATTCTTGAGATTCGCCTTCGAGGGCCAGGCATACCAATACAAAGTCCTGCCGTTCGGCCTGTCCCTGGCACCCCGTACTTTTACGAAGTGCATGGACGCGGCTCTCGCACCCCTGAGACTTCAGGGCATGCGAATTTTGAACTACTTGGACGATTGGCTGATTCTAGCTCGATCACAATCAGAGCTCATAGAACACAGGGCCACATTACTCGAACATCTCGAGAATCTGGGTCTCACAGTCAATTGGGCGAAGAGCTCGCTGTCTCCCAGCCAGAAAATATCTTTTCTGGGAACAGTGCTGAACTCGCTATCTATGACAGCGCATCTGTCGCCAGAGCGCGCACAGGACATTCAGCGCGCCGCGAAATCTTTTCGCCGCGGCTCAACTGTCCAGCTCAAAAGGTTTCAGAAAATGCTGGGTCTCATGGCCTCAGCAGCTTCAGTGCTCCAGTTGGGGCTGCTTCGCATGCGCCCACTGCAGCTATGGCTGAAAGCGCGGGTTCCGCCCAGGGCATGGACCGCTGGTCGGTTTCGCCTCCGGGTCGGTCTGAAATGCGTCTCAGCTTTGGAGCCTTGGAAGAAAACCGACTGGTACCAGTCAG
>JAVALU010000137.1:0-57152 GCA_030770095.1 Gila robusta
GGAAACAGAGAGATCCAATTGCAGGTAAGAATTTATTGGGGAAATCCGTAATCATACATCCAGTCCAGGCAGGGGTCAAAACCAAAGTAGCAATCCAAAATAAACAACAACAATACAAACGGGCAAGAAGGCAGTACTCAGAAGTGGGGTGATGAAAAACAAGGACTCCGTGACACACACTGAAACAGACAGGGTTATATACACATATTTAACAAGACTAACACAGAACAGCTGGGAACAATGATTACGGGGAACAGCTGAGTGCAATGAACTGATGAGTGACAGTGACAGACAGAATGCTGGGAATTGAAGTCAAATGTGAAGGACACCGTGAGAACGAGGACCTCTAGTGATAGACAAGGGAAACACAACCAGACACTGTGACAATACTAGTAGGTTTTAAGGATCAAATGTTTAAATGGCTTGCCATAGTATGCATGCCTGCAACTCGACCTCTTACCGGTATACGTCTACCTGGCGGTTCGTTATCGTTAAATTCATCATCTCAACGGCGACCTATCATATTCACCTTTAGCCTAATGCCCTTACTTCTGGACCTGGCACAGCGAGCGTCAATCTGCTCCGAGCCACACAACAGTGTTTCATCAAAGAATTCCCGATTTGAACGAGAAGTTTGAATGAATGACTCAATCATAAAGACAGTAACTTGCCACCACCTACTGGCTGTTTTACTTTCATATTTAATCTATAACAAGGATGGGCAATGTCGTCCTGGGTGCAGAGTTTAGTTCCTCCAACCCTGAACAATCACACCTGAACCAGCTAATCATCTTTAGGATTATTAATACTACAGACAGATGAGGTTTTTATCGGAGTTGACACTAAACTCTGCAGGACAGCGGCACTCCAGAAACGACGTTGCTTATCCCTGATCTTTAAATAATTTTCATGTTGCTGTATTTAAAATTAAAGCTATATTTAAAACATTAATCCTAAAGTAGCCTAATATGCATGTTACAAAACAGAGGACCTGGAGACAGGTGATGGAGTTTATTTGCAGCAAATGGGCAGACAAACGGTCAACACTAGGGAGAGGAGAGCACAGGACACAGACGCTGGAGAGGATCGCTGGAGAAGAACGTAGAGGATGATCGCTGGAAATGAACGTAGGAGAAGACATGAGAGATAAAGGTCCTCAGGTTTCACACACTAGGGTAAAACGAGACTAGACAATGAGGGAACACAAGGTGAGTGGTTTTATGGTGAAGATAACGAGGGAGATTGCTGACAAGTGCAGGTGATTGTGAAGGAGGTGCAGGTGTGGGCCAAGGAGGATGCTGGGAAATGTAGTGAAGGAGGTGGTGACCGTGACAGTACTCCCCCCTCCCAGTAGGCGTGTCCTCGCAACCGGGGAGGGGGGGCGGGCGTCTTGGAGTCTAAATCTGGAGGGTGAGCAGGGTCTTCAGACTCCAGGACGGTGCCGGCAACTCGGGAGACCAGGGTGGAGTAGGCTGTACCAGCGGCCAGGGCTGTGCAGGCGACCAGGGCGGAGCAGGCTGTGCAGGGGACCAGGGCGGAGCCGACCCTTCAGGCGGCCAGGGCGGAGACGACCCTTCAGGCGGCCAGGGTGGAGACGACCCTTCAGGCGGCCATGGCGGAGACGACCCTTCAGGTGGCCATGGCGGAGACGACTCTTCAGGCGGCCATGGCGGATCGGCCTTCGTGGCCATTCCGTGGGAGTCTGGTCTGGCCACCAAGGTCGAGGACGTATAGCCCCCCCAAAAAATGTTCTTGGGCGGAGTTATGGGGATTAGGCTCAGGGACAGGCTCGACAGGCATGACGTAAACAGTCTCTTGTGCGGCAGGCACAATGTGAACAGTCTCTTGTGCGGCAGGCACGACGTGAACAGTCTTTTGTGCGGCAGCCATGACGTGAACCGTCTCTTGTGTGGCAGGCACGACGTGAAGCTCGGGCTCGGCAGGACTGACGCAAAGCTCGGGCTCGGCATGACTGACGTGAAGAAACTCAGGCTCGGCAGACATGACGTGAAGAAACTCAGGCTCGGCAGACATGACGTGAAGATCCGAAGGAAGACAAGGTACTTCAGTGTCGATTAAGTTTATTTCCTCTGGAATTTGGATGAGGACAGGAACAGGGGACTCTGGACGAGTGGTCTCGGCGCGACAAGACTCTGGACGAGTGGTCTCGGCGGGACGAGACTCTGGAAAGGCGGACTCAATGGTACGAGACTCTGGTTTTGGTGGAGGGGTGTTGGTAGACTCTGCGAGGCCGATGGTGAAAGCAGAGTTGTTGTTTACCAACACCCACTCCACACATGTGGCTAATTCTTCATGAGGACCGCTCCCTGGGAGACATGCCCGGGATCGCTCGCTGAGGCAGTCAGAATAGTGCGTTAGGCATGCCAACTCCAAGAAATCCCTGGTGTGAGACTCCAGGGAGTGGTCCTTCTGCTCCTGGTATAGCAGGGCAACAGCGGGAATGTCCATTGTGCTGCAATCTGTCTAGGTCTAGTATTCTGTAACGAAACAGAGGACCCGGAGACAGAGAAACATGTGACAGAGTTTATTTGCAGCAAATGGGCAGAAAAACAGGTAAATGGTCAACACTAGGGAGAGGAGAGCACAGGACACAGACGCTGGAGAGGATCGCTGGAGAATAACGTAGGGGATGATCGCTGGAGATGAAGGTGCAGGTGCAGGTGATTAGAATTCCGGTGATGGTGAACGAGTGGGCGGATCTGGTGCTGTTGGCTGAGTGGATGGTGTGAGTGACTCCGTGACAGTGTTGACAGGTCAAAGTCCTAAAGTCTTCAGACGGGCACAATGGCCGTTTTTAACTTCATTTTTGCAAAGAAATGTAGTGTTTCAAAACTATAGGATGTTTCACTTACAGCAGCCTTAGCATATAACATAATCAGCCAAGTAATATTATTTAAATTCTCATGTATCTCAAAAAATGAATTTAATTATTTGCAGGCTATATGTCCAGAGTTCAGATAGCTTTACTGCTTGAAAGTCCTTGTAAAGTTTAAAATAAACTTACCCTGTATGAGTGAGCATCAGTAGCATGAGTCGCATTGGAGTGATGTCAACACCCCTCTTTGATTGATTGGCAAGAGGAGGAGCTGTCAATCTACAACTAGTGGACCAATGGTGACGCTTAAGCCCGCCCTAGTTTACATGAAACCTGAACTGCAACATTTGTAAGAGCAAGCGCAGAACATGGAAAGAAGAGCGAAGAGAAAAACAGCACAATCTTACAAAAAAATTAAATATGAGCAGAAAATGCAAGAGAGCGCAAAGAGTTACAAAGTTTATTACAGAGTAATAAAACCAAGGAAAACATATTTTTAAAGAAAACATGAACATAAGTTTAAGTTTCATGCAAAATCATTTTTAATGTGTTTTAATATTTATTATATTTTGATCCGTGACCACGTTGTTTGCTATTCTGATCATTTTGCTTTTTTTTCAGTTTGTGCAATATATTTTTGCATGTGTTTTTACATTTTTGAATCATGCTTATTATTTTTTGATTCGTGGCAGCAATACATTTGGCGGGATATTGATCCCATAGGACTCAATTGACTTGCATGAGGTGAGCCACTGACTTGACTTGACTTGACTTGCTTGGTTCGTGTGCACTGTGACTTGAGACTTGAACATGTGTGCCTTGTGTAGCCGACCTCAAATGTAGCCGACCCTCTACCACCCCGAGGAGCAAACCACACCCACCAATAAAGTTCAGAGGCTTGTCAACTGAGCTTAAAACAAAGAATTTATTAAAGTTTCAATAGTTAAAATGTCTCTTGAAGCAGGACAACCGTCTTCTGCTACGGTATGTCTCTGGAAGCAGGACAACTGCCTCCCTCCACAACGTGTCTCTAAGCCTGGTTTTAGTCTGGAGTTCCCCCACGCTCCCCCATTTAAAGAGTGCTGCCACCCAGCTGAGTTAGCTCCTCCCCCAGCGGATAACTGGCAGTATGGTGTCACCGGCTTGCTCCCTGGCCCTCAGCTGGCCGCTCAGTCCGCCACGGCCCCGTCACGAAGCCTGGGGGAAATCCACAGCAAACATAGAATACTCATTGAAACAGAGAAAAACCAAGCTTCTATTCAGACTCAAAAACCAACACACCAAGGTTCAAGTGAGGTCTCACCACAATCTTCACACCAATAATCAGCAGGCGATCGACTCAGAACAGCGGCAGACAGGCGGCGCCGGCGGCACTGGGATGGGTTATTCCATTATGTACCTGCCAGGGAGAAGACGAACTGGATGGTGGGTTTACAATTGCATATCGGGAGCGGGAGGCTGGGATCCTTAAGCTGCAATGCAGACTGTTAATAGCAAGACACAGTGTAGAATAGTAGAGTGAGGCTGGTAAGTCGTTGGCTACGGCACTAGCAAGACAGCAGTATGCAGATCCAGTATGAGAGTCGATAGAATGGTACAGTGAGGCTGGTAAATCGTCGGCTACAGCACTAGCAAGACAGCAGTATGCACATCCAGTAAGAAAGTTGACAGAATGGTACAGTGAGGCTGTTAAGTCGTCGGCTACAGCACTAGCAAGACAGCAGTATGCACATCCCGTAGGAAAGTCGATAGAATAGTACAGTGAGGCTGGTAAGTCGTTGACTACAGTACTAGCAAGACAGCAGTATGCACATCCAGTATGAGAATCGAGAATGGTACAGTGAGGCTGGTAAATCGTCGGCTACAGCACTAGTGGTCAGTCCAAACTGGACGTATACTCATTGACTAAACCTCGTTCACAATAACGAGGCGGGGGAGACGGAGGGCAGACACACATATACTGGCAACATATTTCCCGCGTTCTACAACTCAATCCAGTCGCTGCATGTAGGAGTGGGTACTTAGCTTATTGTAGCCCAGCCGATCTCCCTCTTGCCTCATCAGATTCAGTAATCCACCGCCCCAGACAGCCCGGCCTCCAATCCACTCGTGTTCGTGGTCCTCTCTTTCTTACAAACTCTATCGTTACGTCTCCAGTGTGTCCAGCCAGCACTACCTCTTGTTCGGAAATCCGGAACTCGCCGCAAATCTGTCTCACCCCACACTCCCTCTCTCTTGAAGACTGTAAGTCACACGGTTAAAAACACATTATCGAGTCTTGTTAGCCAATCGCTAAACCCCACACTTTCCTCCTGCACACCTGTCCATAGTCAGCGATAAGGACATCACGTATCAAATCCGGCTTTGTTTTTGTCCGTCTTTTAATGCCTCCTCCTTATGGGAAACAAACCTTCGAGAATTCTAGTTCCGCTCCACAACATGTGGTCACCTGGTGACACCTTGCTCCCGAGTCCCACCTCTGCTATTTATCATAATTTCTTTTGTTTAGCATCTGAGTCTGCTGCATACTTGAATCACCCATTTATGGCTATCAGTGCAGATACTTGTATGACTAAAACAAGTCAAAACCTAGACATTAAACCAGAAAACAAGAAAGACAACATGTAGATATAAAATACCCTATTGAGATCTTTGCCCGATTAGAATGGAATGCATGTTTTATCTGTTTGCCTAAAATTGTCTGGCATAGACAATGTGTCAAATGACCCCAAACGAAGCTTTCCTATGCACACATAACACATAAATAGACTACAAACAAGTAGTGTGTTTTTAATAAATGTAATCTAATTGTGACTTTTTAGTGTCAACGTTTGTATTAGCCTACCTATTTTCCTGTTTTAAGGTTATGTGTGTAATTTTTTCAATGTTAAAATACATAAATGAGCTTAATATGCAGAGGCAACCATAAGGAAGACATTTGTAGGCTAAAACGTTTAAAATGGGTAAGCACTGAATCTGTTTCTCCGGGTGGGTGGGGGGGGGTTGGGGGGGGGGGAAAAAGGGGGGGGGGGGGGGGGGGGGGGAGGGGGGGGGGGGGGGAGGGGGATAGGGGGAGGGTGGGAAGATTGTGGAGGGTAAGGGGGAATTGGAAGCGGGGGTAAGATAAGTTGTGATGTTAGTTTGGAAGTGAGAAGAGGAAAGTTGTGTCGGGGTTTGTAAAGAGGTTTATGGGGTGGTAGTTAATGTTTTTTTGGAGGAGGGAAGGGTGTGTGGTATTAGGGTATGTGGTATTGATTTTTATGTGGAATGAGGGTGGGGGGTGATAAAGGGATATGTTATTTGAATAGGGGGTATTTCGTTATATCATTTATTGTTTAGGAGGAGGGATTGTATATTATGGGTAATATTGTAAAGTGGGGATGGATATGTATGGGGGTGAGAGGTTGAGAAGATTGGGTAATTAAATGGGTGTTTTTGGGGTTAACATTCACAAGGTGTAGGGTGAGAGGAGGGGGGGTCGGAGTGAGGGAGAGGATGTAATATGGTCTATAATAGGATGGTGAATGAAATGGGTGCGTAGATATATGTTGAAATGTTTGTTGAGACTCAATAGAAGGTTGCGTCACGTGGGACAGCAGCGGGCAGCATTCAGCAGGTGACAGTTGGGTAGACTCGTTGGGCATAGTGAAAGACGTGCTGAATTCTATCTTTTCCCATCACTTAAGATGAAAGTACTCAGCCCTGTTTGTTGTTGTACTGACAATGGATCAGTGAACCGGGCTTCTCCTTTTTTCCACATGAAAAGGAGATAAGGAGATAAGGTTTCCTCTCTCACCTTATCTCCAACCGCAATTTTAAGAAATCTAGCTCCTCTCTTACGATCAGTGTATTGTTTACTTTTGTTCTTTCTTTGTGTCACACGAGCTCTGACCTGAGCAAATTGGTCAGGGCTATTCTCAGGTAGAAGAACATTTAGCTTTGTTCTCATAGGTAGGCCCCTTAAAAGCAGAAAAGGGGTCTCACCTATGTTGTAGCATAGGGTGTAGCATAGGGTGGTGATGGCGCAGTGGATAAGACACATGCCTTTGGTGTGAGAGACCCGGGTTCGAATCCACTGTGAGACACCAATGTGTCCCTGAGCAAGACACTTAACCCCTAGTTGCTCCAGAGGTGTGCGACCTCTCAAATATAGCAATTGTAAGTCGCTTTGGATAAAAGCGTCAGCTAAATGAATAAATGTAAATGTAAAAATGTTGCTCTATAGCTCTTCAGCATGGTCAGAACTGCAGATTTCCAGGGCTTACAAGCCATCTCAGCTGCCTGTAAACATACTTTAAGGACCCTGTTGAACCGTTCAATGGCCCCATTAGCCTGAGGGTTATAAACACTGGTCTTTATGTGCTTTATTCCCTGTGTTTTCACAAAATCAGCAAATTCAGACGAAGTGAACTGCGGTCCAAATTCCATTGTCAGAAATTTCAGCACAGTCTCTGTCGTTACTGATTAAGCAAAACCAACTTCTGGCCATTTACTGAAATAGTCAATGAGAGTTATTGCAAACCTACAGTCAGTAGCTCCCTTCTCGAAAGGTCCTACTTTATCAATAGCAACATGTTGAAATGGGCCTTTAGGGAACTCCACTGGCTGCATTGGAGCTGTGAATGTTTTGGCCTATTTATCACTGGCCTGACAGGTCACACACACAGATAGGATTTTGTGAACACGATCATCCATTCGTGGCCACCAATACAACTCTCTCAGACACTGTTTGGATCGCACCATCCACTGATGTCCCTCGTGTGCCAGGTGGATGAGACGTTCACGCAGTGCAATAGAAACAATCAAACGATTCCCTCTGAAAATCAATGGTAATTCAACAGCCTGTTCATGTCTAACAGGAAAGTATGGACACAAGTCACTGGAGACAGACTTTTGCAGTTTAGGCCAACCTGACTGAATTGTCTGGCGTAACTGTGACAGTTCTGGATAATCCTCGCATTCAGCTTGAAATTCCACTAGCGGCAACGCAGTCAGAAATGGCTGAATTTCTGCGATTTCAGAAATCAAACCGTATTCAATGGGCACAGTTGTGTCTGTTTGGTCCACCGGCATACGCAAGAGACAAGTTTATCCGCCAGACAGTTTTTACTACCTGGACGGTACTGTACATCATACTGGAAGCACAGGAGCCTAGCAGACCAACGAGCTTCCCTCATGCCAGCTCTGTTCATTCCCTTTGTGGAGAGAAGAGTGGTAAGGGCCTGATGATCAGTTCTTAGAGTGAAACGATGTCCCCACACACACATTCTCAATTTTTCTACCGCCCAAACACACGCAAGCATCTCCTTCTCCACAGTAGGGTATTTCCTCTCAGACATTGATAGCGTCCTGGATGCAAAAGCTATCACACGTTCCTCCATGTGAGGTAATGGGTAGCATTCCATAATCACATTCTTATTGGGTTCACGAGGGTCTACACACAGTCTAATGTGTCCATCACGCTTATGTTCCACCACCAACGGACTCACCCATTCAGAAGCATCAACTGGTTCAATTATGCCTGCAGTAAGGAGACGATTAAGCTCAGTGGACACCTCCTTGCGGATGCTGAGAGGTAAGCGTCTTCATTTTTGACGTACTGGTGTCACTGTTGAATTAACTTGCACTTTGTGGATGAATCCTTTCACACATCCTAGGTGAGTAGCAGATACAGGCGACACTGTGTACATAGGACGTGTGGAATGCTCAGTCGTATGAAGAACTGTAGGTGAAATTTCACAATCACTGTCCATGTGCTTTACTTTTCCGCTTACAATGTCCAGGTTTAGCAGTCTAATTAAATCTAACCCTAGCCAGGGAGATCCTGCAGTCACTACATAAAAAATAGCTGGGACTGCGTTTTTATTTGCTGATACACCCACTAATGCTGATAAGCAGACAATAACTGGTGGTTCTCTTTTGCATAAGTGTCGAATTTGATTTTGGGATTACTCAGTGTGCATTGTGAAAAATGTTTCTTATACACAACTTCTGGGAGTATGGAAACTGATGTGTCCGTATCTATAACCAGTTGTATTTTGTGTTTATTACCACCTGGTGCTTCAATATTCACTTCACAGGTGATCTTATCATTGGCAGTAGCAGATTTTTTAATGTTATCCACGCAGAGCACAGTCACGTCTGGAACTTCCACCTCTCTTACTTCACTCACGGCTGCTTTACACACTCTAGCAAAGTGACCTTTTTTTCCACAGTGTCTGCATATTACTTTAGCAGCAGGGCAGTTTTTATCATTTGCCAGATGTTTGTCCGATCCACATCTGAAGCACTGTCAACGTTGGTGACCAGTCGCTGTTTGTTTTCGATCCTCTGATCGTCTCTGAGCAGCCTGTAACTTCTTAGTTGAGCATGCACCCTTTCCCCCTCTGCCGTACTTAGTATCCATACTAATAGCTTGTACCGACTTCATAGCAGTAGCAGTGGAATTACAGAGTAATGACGAATTTTTTACTGCAGCTTCCACTTGAAATGCGATTGTAGTTGCTTTCTCTAGAGTGACATCATCCTCCAACAGTAATTTGTCCTTTACTGCAGTCAACGACACATTAGCGATCAACTGATCAAGGAGCATCTCACTCTCCATTTGCCCGAACACACAAGGGCCTGCTAAAGCTCTTAAAGCGGCAACATACTGCATGATAGTCTCATCCGCTCTTTGCACACGTTGTCTGAACGTGTGTCGGCATGCTACGATGTTAACTTTAGGCACAAAGTGTTTCAGAAGTGCAGCCATTGCTTCATCAAACATAGTACCAAGATCTGGCAGAGTATAAAACAGACGCTGGCCTTCCGGCCCCAAGCAGTGCAGCAAGACCACTCGTCTGAGTGTCTCTGGCCATGCATCTCCGGTTGCCTGGATTACTATCATGTAATTATGAAAGATTTTCTGCCACGTTTCAAATGGAATCGGTGGCTCCCCACTAGCAGAAAGCCAATTTGTCGCCAATTTGTGGTGTTTTCACCCTTTCACATAACACACTCCATGCTGTGTACAACTAACACTCAAACTTTCTTCTTCTTCTTTTTCATTACTCAATAATTTGCCACTAGTGCCCCTAGTGGTGCAGTTCCACATTACATGTGTTATAGTAAGCAATTACTATGAATTGAACATCACACATTATATACTTCTCAACACAACAACAGCCTGGTACAAAAAGTGGTTTTGGTCTATATAGCTAATTTTGGCCTTCATGACAACTGTGATGGGGTGAATTTTTTATAATTGATTTATTAAAATTATATTAAGCCATAATCAAGGGCGTGACCACTTGAGTGACAGGTGGATTGCCGCTGCTGTCACTACTAGTCGGTTGTCTGCTGTCTGTTAGCCGTCACGTCACCTCAGCTAATCCTGCCTCTTTGTCCATTTTTGGTTATCTGGGAGTGACATGCGGTGACGCGCTGCCAAGATGGCCACGGCCGGCTCCGCCCAATTTGGGCTAAAAAAATACTATTTTTTTTTACAGTCTATGGGTTACTATTGCTGTGATATCATGACATATTGTCCCGCCCTCACGCCAGTAAACATGTCATCAGAGAAGAGAGGAGATGTTGATGCAAGAGGGAGGGGAATTTATTTTGATGAAAGATTATGTGGGCATGTGATTTAAAAAAAAATGATGTGTAGATAAATCACTTACAATAAATATTGCAATATCCCATTAAAAACAGGAATTGTTTTGATTTCACTGGGACTTTAAACCGTTGCTGTGGGTTGTTCTCTTACGAGAGTTCCTCTCGTACTGCGTAATATCTTACGCTATGGGGAAAACCTCTTTTCCATGAGATATTGAAGCCAAAAATTATCCTTAATTTTGAATTAATGTAAAACGCGTTGCGGCAGCATGCAGACATAGGCAAGGCGGCTTGCATGCCTATTGGCTGACCTGCAGCAACAGCAGCAGCCTATCGAGAGAGGCCCCGCGTGACGCCATATCCAATGGGGGCGCCTCGCGCCACTACGTCATGTCCCGCCGAAATAGGCATGGCCTTGACCTATAAATATAGCTCGACATGCTGATACAAACTGATTTTCATCTCTTCAGCGAAGCTCACGCATCGCTGGATCCAGAGTGAGAAGCCGCGCCATTGAGAACAAGCCTTCTGCGGGACGAGCCTTGAGCCTGAAGTCGCTGGCCTTCACCTCGCCGCCTTCAGCCGCCGTACCTGCTACGCTTTCCGGCGTCAATATTCTTTTACTCTGCTGAGAGTGTGTGTTCGCCGCTGCAACTCACACTCTCCCTCTCTAAAAGAGCTAGCGTCTTTTTCAAGATGCCTAACAATTCCTGTGGCTCGTGCCGAGCCGCACTCAGCGACGGGGACCGCCATTTCATCTGTGTTTCCCACCTGGGTAAGGATCATGCAGCTCTCGCGCGTGCTCGCTGCCATCATTGCGAGCTATTGCCATGGTGACTCTGAGGACTCGCCTGGCATTTTTTCTCCGAGTCTGCACTTCCGCCCGCTGTAGTGCCGCGCCGTAAAAGCGCCGTACTCAGCAGGTCCCCGAGCCTTCTCCAGCCCGTGAAAGCTCGCCGGTTCGCCCGCCAGCTTCACTCGAGTTGCTCACTGACGGACAACGGCCGCCGCGCTGCCGCTTCCGCCATTAATGACGACGAGATAGCTGTATCTGTAGAGAAGGCCAGCTGCTCTATCCTGGCGTCGGACAGTGAGGATTGGTCGAGCTCTGTGGACCTCCCCCCTTCTGCCCGCGAGTCGTCAGGGAAACGGGCCAGCATCAAACCCCCCCCCGTGGGCATGCGTCACCGGCGAAATGAGGAAAGAGTGTGTTTTATTCCCGCCGAGGCCGGACCAATCTCCATTTCTCAAACATTTCTCAGCTCCTCTTAGTTTGAGCGGCTGAAAATGTCAATATTGCAGCAATGAGCCTGTTGTATAACACGCACGCCTGCAAACAAACGCCGACACACACAAAACTCTGATGACGCTCTCTTATCTGCTCAAGCTAATTTAAGCTTATGTCGTTTCCCCCTGTGGCTCAGTGGCGAAACCCAAAGCCTTGGCGTGAGAGACCCGTGTTCGATCCCGGCTCTTGCAGCAGATAAAAATTTAGTCTCGCCGCGGCCAGACTTCCACCGAAACTTTTCACTCGTTCAGTTCCAGAAAATGCGACTGTTCCAGTGTATTTTGCAGTAAACAAGCCGGTACTGCAAAATGTCAATTGTGCATTAAATGTAGTGAATGTGACCACAACCCAGTGCCCACAAACACTACACACTGCATGTACCACGGTTTCTGTATAACGAAACCAACACACATACAGTCAGCTCAGGCCGACGGTGTTTTCAGTGCAGTGAATGTGCACGCTGTCCCGCGGCACCAGAAACCATGCTCTCGCTCTGCCGGCCGCCTTGATTGAGATAAAGCCCGAGGCCTCAAAATCTTCCTAGCCTCCTAGGAAAACGACGGTGTTTAAGTCTCGCCGCGGCCAGACTTCCACCGAAACTTTTCGCTCGTTCAGTTCCAGAAAATGCAACTGTTCCAGTGTATTTTGCGGTAAGCAAAGCGGTACCACGGCCCGCTTGCCTGCACACAAATGCCGTTTCCATGGCGACCCAGATAAATCACATAAGCAGTGTATTTTCTGGTATCCCGGCCACAGCCGATGGTGTTATGAGTGTAATAAAAATGCCCACAGCCCAGTGTTCATTTCTACACACAAACACAGCCCGCCACAGTGCAGGGCTCGCACAAATAGAATCGACTCATGTCAATTGTGCATTAAATGTAGTGAACGTGCCCACGATTCAGTGCCCACAAACACTACACACCACATGTCCCACGGTTTCTGTAAAAACGAAACCAACACACATACAGTCAGCTCAGGCCGACGGTGTTTTCAGTGCAGTAAATGTGCCCGCTTTCCCGCGGCCACATTCACTTACACACAGGCTAAGCCCCACGGGGCTCGCCCCGCTCGCTCTCTCTCAGCAGACTGCTATAAGGGAATAGCAGCCCCCCGCCTCAAACACTGCAAGCACAGTGTTTACGTTACAGCACACCAGAGCTCCCTTGTCGCCACTATGTCGCGGCCAGAGCCCAGATCTCATTCTACCCCTAGCTATTCATGCAAATGCATGGGCACAGCTTCCAGGGGTATCAGAATGGGTGCTGAACACTATAAAACAGGCTATTCGCTGCAGTTCGCTCGACGTCCCCGCCACTACACGGCGCGCGCCCCTGAAACTTCGGGGCATGCGCGTTTTGAACTACTTGGACGATTGGCTGAATCTAGCTCGATCTCATTCAGAGCTCATAGAACACAGGACCATATCACTCGAGCACCTCGAGAATCTAGGTCTCACAGTCAATTGGGCGAAAAGTTCGCTGTATCCCAGTCAGAAAATATCCTTTCTGGGCACAGAACTGAACTCGCTGTCTATGACAGCGCGACTGTCGCCAGAGCGCAGACTGAACATTCAGCGCATCACGAAATCCTTCCGCTGCGGCACTATAGGCACTAAAGAGGTTTCAGAAAATGCTGGGTCTCATGGCCTCATCATCATCAGTACTCCAGCTGGGTCTGCTTCGCATGCGCCCACTGCAGTTATGGCTAAAAGCACGAGTACCGCCTCGAGCTTGAGCCTCCGGTCTGTTTCGCCTCGAGGTCGATCAGAAATGCGTGACAGCTCTGAAACCTTGGAGAGCGACCAACTGGTACCAGTCAGGTGTAAACCTGGGGACTTCCTCGAGTGTGCAGGTGGTGTCCACGGACGCTTCCACCTCGGGATGGGGAGCGCTGCACGAGGGCAGACCGTTCTTCGGCCAGTGGTCAGAACGAGAGAAGCTCCTACACATAAACTGTCTAGAAATGATGGCAGTCGACAGCGCGCTGAGGCCTCTTTGTCCCCGAATAAAAGGTCACCACGTCTTGGTCCGCTCGGACAACATGTCGGTGGTAGCCTACATAAATCACCAGGCTGGCGTCAAATCCCGAAACCTTTACAGGCTGACGGAGCGCCTCCTGGTCTGGGCTCAGCACAATCTGCGCTCACTGAGAGCAGCACATGTGCCTGGTTGCCTAAATTTGGGGCCAGACATACTGTCCAGAAAAAATATTCCAGCAGGAGAATGGTCTCTGCACCCGCAGACGGTCCTTCTGCTGTGGGAGACATTCGGCAGAGCGCAGGTAGACCTGTTTGCGTCCCAAGAGAACGCTCACTGCCCGAAGTTTTTCTCCAAGAGCAGGTATGCGCTGGCCCACGTCTGGCCCTACTGCCCGCTCTATGCTTTTCCCCCAGTTTCGCTCCTGCCTCAGGTGTTGGAACGAATCAGGGAAACTGAATGCTCAGTGCTTCTTGTGGCTCCGCTCTGGACAAACCAAGCTTGGTTCCCAGTCCTGATGCAGCTGACGAGCACTGCCCTATGGCCAATAACGATGAGGAAAGACCTCCTCTCTCAGGCCAAGGGCTCGATCTGGCATCCTCGCCCAGAGCTATGGTCCCTGCACGCATGAGCCATCAGCGGGTACCCGCTAGCCTCCCAGAGGGAGTGTTAAACACGATCACACAGGCTAGAGCCCCGTCTACTAGACGGCTCTATTCCTCAAAATGGTCTGTGTTCTCTGGCTGGTGTCAAGCTCAGGGCTTTTCACCCATAGACTGCGGGGTTACGGAAGTTCTTTCCTTCCTTCAAGAGCTACTGGATAAGGGCAGAACCCCATCCACGCTCAAAGTTTATGTGGCGGCCATAGCAGCGTTTAATAAACCAGCGTCTGGCCAGTCACTGGGGAGGAACGATCTGATCGTACGATTCCTCAAAGGAGCTAGGAGGCTGAACCCTCCTAGACCTCCTTCAGTCCCCGTGTGGGACCTTTCTACGGTTCTGGAAGCCATGAAAGGTGCCCCATTCAAGCCAATCCATTTGTCAGACATGAAACATTTGTCTTTCAAAACAGTGTTTCTTGTGGCTCTCGCTTCGGTGAAGCGCATTGGGGATTTACAAGCGCTCTCGGTGAGCGCGACATGTATGGAATTCGGTCCTAATGACTCGAAGGTCATACTCAAACCAAGGCACGGGTACGTGCCCAAATCCCTCAACACACCGTTCAGGGCCCAGGTGATTTCCCTGTCCGCCCTTCCGGTTCATGATGAGGAGGAGGATACGAGTCTCCTATGCCCTGTCAGGGCGCTGAGAACTTATGTGTCCCGCTCGTCTGCTTTCAGACAGACTGAGCAGCTCTTTGTTTTGTTTGGCGGGCGTTCTAAGGGACTAGCCGCATCAAAACAGAGCCTATCCAGGTGGATAGTCGAGGCCATAGCGCTGGCTTACACTTCTAAGGGCCTGCAGTGTCCTTTGGGTGTCAGAGCGCACTCCACGAGAGGCGTGGCCTCTTCGTGGGCGTGGTCTAGCGGGACTACCTTGCAAGATATCTGTACGGCAGCAGGCTGGGCCTCGCCGTCTACATTTATAAAGTTTTATAACCTAGAGGTTCCCGCCTTACAGGCTAAGCTTCTGTCGATCTAGTAATCAGCTCTGTCTGCCCCGTTGCTCCGGCTCAGAAGGCTGAATTTTGCCTGTGCATCGTTCACTGATCGATAGAACAGCCCCATGGGTGTTGAATAACCCGTACTGCTACCCAGTTCAGGCTGAACGCGGTTCACCCTGTCTGTGTGGAACACTGTTAACATAATTAGCTCCTGTAGGATGCTATTTCATGGGGAATGATGCTTACAGCCTCTCTTCTCCGACTCTCTGTGAGTCTATGGTGATTATGCACTATATGAGCCCCGGGCTACTGCCCTTGGGACTTTGGTGTCGGATCCCAGTACGCACGGCGTTTTACACTGTGTTCCCCATAGCGTAAGATATTACGCAGTACGAGAGGAACTCTCGTAAGAGAACATACTCGGTTACTAACGTAACCTCGGTTCTCTCTAGAGAGGGAACAAGTACTGCGTATCTTGCCGTGCTTACAACATGCTCTGGTTCGCTTCGGCGATGAAAACCAGTTTGTATCAGCCTGTCGAGCTATATTTATAGGTCAAGGCCACGCCTATTTTGGCGGGACGTGACGTAGTGGCGCGAAGCGCCCCCATTGGATATGACGTCACGCGGGGCCTCTCTCGATAGGCTGCTGCTGTTGCTGCAGGTCAGCCAATAGGCACGCAAGCCGCCTTGCCTATGTCTGCATGCTGCCACAACACGTTTTACATTAATTCAAAATTAAGGATAATTTTTGGCTTCAATATCTCGTGGAAAAGAGGTTTTCCCCATAGCATAAGATATTACGCAGTACTCGTTCCCTCTCTAGAGAGAACCGAGGTTACGTTAGTAACCGAGTACGATTTTTGTTCTTCTGTTTAAAGGTCTGATTTGAAATATTTTACCCATTTATATTTTACCAATTTTAAAACTGTTCTGGATGATGAATTTTGTGAGGAAGCGGCACTGGTGTAGAGCCTTTTAGCTCCTGTGAGCTCCTTTATGAAAACAGACTTTTCAAAGACTTGGCAAGCCTGCTATGCTGGTTACTACACCATCTGGATACAACATGTTTTTCCATATTCAACATTATTGGTTTGACTGCAATGAGACTATTGGATGAGAACTGAACGGGGCTGTATTATGACATTACTGTCTCCTGCAGAAATGAACTAATTTAATAACTGATGCTCTTTACGAAGATAACTGACTTCAGCTAAACAATGACACTATATATGTTCTTTTAGAGCTGCTGTACAGCCGAAAAGAACTCTGTATGCACCATTGAATCATTTTCCTGTTATCACTGTAATGCTTCTTTGAAACAGTCTGTATTGTATAAAATGCTAGATAAATAAAGGTGACTTGATTTGACCTACTTGGCTTTTAGCATCCTGACCAACAGTGTTGCCAACTGTTTTCAATGGAAAGTAACTAAAGCCTAATCCCTGCTCACACACTGTTTTTTATAAAATATATAGCCGTATGTCCAATAAAGCTGTTCTCTTTTACATATTTTCTTAGACAATGGAAAGAGTATGACTGACTACATTATCCAGCAGTCCAAAAAGTCATTAGATTTGTATCTAGTCTCACTAAATTGGCAACACTGCTGACCAACATAAACTTAAATCTGAATTTAGCAACATTGGCTCAACCCATGTTGTTATTTTGCTGCAAGACTATATTTGTTTAACCAATGGAGGATGGGGGAGGGTTCAGAAACCACTTTGAAAACAGTGGTTTGGTCAAGATTTCCTTTGGTGACAAGTCAAGTCAAGTCAAGTCAAATATATTTATATAGCGCTTTTTACAATACAGATTGTATCAAAGCTGCTTCACAGTATCAATCAAAACAACTTAACAATGTTTGTTTATTACTGGAAAAAAGACATCCAAGTTTGGTAGAGCTGATCAATGGTATGATTGGTTAATTAATTTGAATATCCCCAACTGAGCAAGCCAAAGGCAACAGTGGCAAGGAACCGAAAAACTCCATCCAGTGACCTAATGGTGTCCTAACACCCCATCAGATGACCCAATGGAGAAAAAAAAACCTTGGGAGAACCCAGGCTCAGTCGGGGGCCAGTTCTCCTCTGGCGTTTATGAACTTGAGGCCGAATTTACAGTAACTGTAAGATAAAAAATTTATATGAATGCCTGGCTAAATAGATGCGTCTTCAGTCTAGTTTTAAATGGGAGAGCGAGTCTGAGCTACGAACAATATCAGGAAGGCTATTCCAGAGCTTCGGAGCTAAATGTGAAAATGCTCTGCCTCCTTTGGTGGATCTGGATATCCTAGGAATGACCAGAAGCCTAGAATTTAGTGATCTTAAAGAGCGCGATGGATTGTAAGGCGATAGAAGATCCGTTAAATAGACTGGAGCTAAACCATTTAGAGCTTTATAAGTCAAAAGCAATACCTTGTATTTAATACGGAACTTTATAGGTAACCAATGAAGTGATGATAAAATCGGTGTTATATGATCATATTTTCTTGATCTAGTAAGAACTCTAGCGGCTGCATTTTGGACTAACTGTAGCTTGTTTATTGAAGATGCAGGACAACCAGCTAATAAAGCATTACAGTAATCTAGTCTCGAGGTCATGAATGCATGAACTAACTTTTCTGCATCAGAGACTGATAGCATATTACGTAGCTTAGCAATGTTTCTAAGGTGGAAAAAGGCTGTTTTTGTAACATATGAAATATGCTTTTCAAAAGACAGGTTGCAGTCTAATGTAACACCCAGGTCTTTTACTGTAGCGGATAAAGTAACAGGGCATCCTACTATGTTAAAGTCGTGCTGTGAAAGGTTTTGTGGACGGTTTTTAGAACCGATAAGTATTACCTCTGTCTTGTCTGGATTTAATAAAAGAAAATTACGCGTCATCCAATCTTTTATATCTTTAACACAATCTGTCAATTTGGATAATTTAGCGTATTCATCTGGCCGTGATGAAATATATATTTGAGTGTCATCAGCATAACAATGGAAACTAATTCCATGTTTCCTTAGAATATTACCAACTGGCAGCATATATATTGAGAATAATAAAGGGCCTAACACAGATCCCTGCGGCACTCCATAGTTTGCCGAAGTTATAATCGATTTTTCTCCATTTAAGTAGACGAAATGGTAGCGGTCAGATAAGTATGACCTGAACCAGCTTAATGCTTGTCCTTGAACACCAGTGTAATTTTGTAGTCGATCTAAGAGTATTGTGTGATCTATAGTATCGAACGCAGCACTAAGATCAAGTAAAACTAGTACTGAGATACAGCCTTGGTCCGAAGCTAAAAGTAAATCATTTGTGATTCTAACAAGCGCAGTTTCAGTGCTATGATGTGGCCTGAATCCAGACTGAAACTTTTCATAGATGTCGTTTTCTTGCAAGAAAGAGCCGAGTTGAGCGGACACAACTTTTTCTAATATTTTTGACATAAATGGAAGATTCGAAATGGGTCTGTAATTTGCTAGGTTATTTGGATCTAATTGTGGTTTCTTAATAAGAGGTTTTATAACTGCCAGCTTGAACGTTCTTGGAACATGACCTAAAGATAAAGATGAGTTAATAATATTGAGAAGAGGCTCTTCCACTATAGGTAACACTTCTTTCAGTAGTTCAGTTGGTATAGGATCTAATAAACATGTTGTTGTTTTAGATGAAGTGATAAGTTTATTTAACTCTTTTTGTTCTATGGTTGTAAAGCATTGTAATTGTTCTTGCGGGGTGATAATTGCGGCCGAATTATAAGGCGCGAGCAAAGATCGAACGTTTACGATTTTGATTCTGATGCTTTCAATTTTCTCGGTGAAGAAGTTCATGAAATCATTACTACTAAACTGTAACGAGGTATTTTGTTCAGACGAAGTCTGTTTATTTGTTAGTCTAGCCACGGTATTAAATAAAAACCTTGGATTATTTCGGTTGTTTTCTATTAATTTGCTGAGGTGCTCAGCCCTGGCCGTTTTAAGTGCCTTTTTATAAAGTGACATACTGTCTTTCCACGCGATTCTAAAGACCTCTAAATTAGTTTTTTTCCATTTACGCTCTAAATTACGGGTTTCTCTCTTTAAAACATACGTAGTATTATTGTACCATGGTGCTATACTTTTTTCTCTGACCTTTTTTAATCTAATGGGTGCAACAATATCCAATGTTCTAGAGAGAATGGTGCTCATAGTGCTAGTTAGTTCGTCTAATTCATCTGTTTGATTGGGTTCAGGCAGCAGCTGAGACAGATCAGATAAGCTATTTGAGAAATGATCTATGGTGGATGGACGAATTGTTCTACCTGGTCGATAACGTGGCGCAGCATGACATATTACAGCAGTGCGTAATATGCAAGTTACCAAGTAGTGGTCAGTGACATCATCACTTTGTGGAATGATATCTATATCGGTTGGATCGGTTCGATATGATATAATTAAATCGAGTGTATGATTAAGACGATGAGTTGGTCCGGTGACGTTTTGCTTGACCCCGAAGGAGTTTAATAAATCTGTAAACGCAGCCCCTAACGCATCATTTAAATTATCTACGTGTATGTTAAAATCTCCAACAATTAATGCTTTATCGACGTTGACCAAAAGATCTGATAGAAAGTCAGCAAACTCTTTTAAGAAATTGGCGTAAGGCCCTGGAGGTCTATATACGGTAGCCAATGCTAGAGATAATAGGGATTTTTTTCTTACATCTAAGAGCGTAACATTTAGCACAAGCACTTCAAACGAATTAAACCTATGATGAGTTTTCTGAGTAACATTAAGGATATCTCTGTAGATTGTTGCAACACCGCCGCCACGACCGATCAGACGGGGCTCATGCTTATAACAGTATCCTGGCGGAGTAGACTCATTTAGACCGAAATAATCATTTGGTTTAAGCCAGGTTTCAGTAAGGCACAGAACATCGAAATTATTATCTGTGACCATTTCATTTACAATAACCGCCTTAGGTGTGAGCGATCTAATGTTTAGAAGACCTAGCTTTAGAAATTGTTTTTGTTCACTAATAGCGAGATTTTTTGTTTTAATAACAATTAGATTTTTTCTAGATCCCGCAGTAGATTTATTATTTGATCTTAGTAAACGAGGAATAGACACAGTTTCTATGCAATGTTCTACACTAGTATTAATATCAATTAAATTGGTGCAGTAGAGACTGTGATTTGGATTTTTGGTTACTAGTCAAATGGTATTTAACATCTTGGAGATGTTATCCGACAGAAGATCTGCCCCGATTCTACTTGGGTGTAAGCCATCAGCGCGGAAGAGCCTTGGTCGCTCCCAAAACAGATTCCAATTATTTACAAAAATCAGTTTCTGCTCATTGCACCATGACAATAACCATTCATTTAGCGCAAATAATCTACTGAACTTTTCATGCCCTCGTCGGTACGTAGGAAGCGGTCCAGACACAATAATCGATGTTTCAGGCGATGTGCTGCGTACCGTATCGATAAGGCTCCTGAAGTCTTTCTTCAGAACCTCCGTCTGTCGCAGCCTAATGTCGTTAGCTCCCGCGTGCAGCACAACAGCTCCGACGCGCTCGTCACCGTTCAAGATCTCAGTTACCCGCGCAGTGATATCGAGAACACGAGCACCAGGAAAGCAGTGACTGTGCACCTTACTTTTACCTAACGTAGCGTGGACGTGTCGGACGGTGGAATCGCCGATGATCACAGCATCGCGTTCCGTTTCGCGAAGAGGGGAGAAGCGGTTCTGAGTGGAGATCTCGAAAACCGGGAGGGGCGAAAAGATTCTTGTCCTGGCACGCGGCTTCCGTGGAACCACCCAGGCTTCGTGGTGGTGTGTTGGAGCCGGAGTGAATGAAATCATGGCTGATCGTGACCTGGACGCTCGGGACCAATGCTGAGAAACGCACGGAGTAGACGAGGTCAGCGTCAGCGGATTACTAACGTTAATCACTGATCCGTGTGCATCAGCGCGTGATGTTTCAAGAGCTAAACGCCGGTCTCTCAGCTCAGCTTGTCTCTCTAGAACAGTACTTCTCAAAGTCCGGACTCCGGTCCGGATCCGGACCCGGAGGGAATTCAATCCGGACCCACCTCCATTTCGTATTTCAAGAGCACTAATTGTGTGTAAGGGATTAAAAGTGTGGATTTCCTACTTTGATAAACGCATGTTAAAATCATTTGTTTATTTTTTGAGATGGTCCGAAATTAAAACGAAGGCGAGATATTTAAAGTTCCTCCGTGATTTAGTTGCCATGACATCCAGTGAGCGTATGACTTTTGACGTAATCGGGCGCAACGCGACACTTCACCGCAGTAAGCGTTTGAATGGGTGTGGAGGATGTCATTGTCCAGGAAAAGAAAAGTTGATGAAGAAAATAGAGTTTTCAAAGATGATTGGACAGAGAGGTATGCGTTCACAGATATCCCAACTCCTGCATATTGATAGCGGCTCCCTGATGCCTGCAAATTAGTTCAAATCTCCCGCAATGTAGAGCTCGCGCGCACGGCAGAGAGGGAGAAAGCGACCTTACGTGTGTGTGCGCAAATGTGCGTGCGTGCCTCAAGAAGCGCATGTAAGCCCCATCCAACTACTGTGGCTAACTGTGGTTTGTTCTGTGATAGAATCACAGATGGGCTGAATAATGACATGGATTTCCAGGTATTGATATTTGCTGGGAGCCTATTCTGCACCTGCTTTGCTGCTTCCAGAAGGAAATCCTGGCATCTGTTCTTCATATTTGTTTCGACAGTGCTGTCCAGCTTTGCCTCTCCAAGAGTAATATGAAACTGCACGCCAAAATTAACCGCACACATGGGCAGATGATTGGTTGTGTCATTCAAATTGACATCAAGGAGTTTGGAATCAGAAGGAGGTATGGCGCTGGGTGTGATTACTCTTGAGATAAGTGTACGGAAAAATGACTGTAGGCAGTCCAGCATTTTAAATGCATTCCTATTTTCGAGTTGGAACAATTTGTTGACTCTAGAAAACTCATGTAAGATGGGCATAAGAAACTCCAGGTACAGTTTATTTACCGGATCACAGTACATCTGGTAGAGTACTTCTGCATCATAGCATCGTTTTGCATCTTTACACAGCTGGAAATGTAACTTCAGCTCATCCCATTGCTTCAACACACGGACACAGCAGTCATATATGGAGAGCCATCTAGTGCCTGAAAGCTGCACTAGCATCAATGGCGTTTCACCGGGGTTGATTAATTGGTAAATTTTGGCATATTCTCTGTGCCTCAGTGCACTGTGAGAGAACCAGTTGTGCGAATGAGAAATTAAGAACTCGAGATTGCGAGGCAGTGTTTCAACGGCTTTGCTGGCACAAAGTTGAATCGAATGACACACACACTTAAGCAGTTGTAGTTTCGCATTCTTTTTGAGAAGGTGAGTATAAACTGAATTCTTCCGTCCAACCATGACACTACAACCATCAGTCCCGATGCCTACACACTTCTTGAAATCCAGACTGATACTGTCAAGAAACTGCGTCAGTGTTGTCGCGATTGCTTCTGCCGTCTCTCCCTGCATATCCACTAAACCCAAAAATGTTGAAACTATTTTGTTTAACGAGACACTGAAGTAACGCACGACCACACACAGCTGCTTTACTGAAGCGACATCTGTGCTCTCGTCGATTACCAGTGAATACGGAGCCTCTCCAATATCTTTTAGCAAGTCTTTAAACATGCAGGGGGCTATGACATTGCTGATAAGTGCTGTACATTTTGTACGATGGATGCTCACGTCCTTTCCAAAGGCCGAATTTACCAATTCACCCAAGTGATCAACTGAACTAACTGCTGTGTGGCAAGCTATATAGCTTGCTAGCTGAAGCTCAGCCATTTGATTTATAGTCGAAGCTTTTGACACTGTAAAACCGATGTCTGTTAGACGTGTTGAGGAAAATGGTTTGGCATTCCGCTTGTGTTTTTCTGTGCTTACATGTTGTAGGAGGTCTCCATGGTGAGCACGAATCTCCGTTTTACAGTACCTGCACATCGCTTTACTCTGGTCCCCAACCACTTGACCTATCCAGTCTTTAAGCTTTGTATCCTTCTCCCAGTCTTTGTTGTACTTCTTTCCATATTTGGACCACTTCGTTGGAGCCATCGTAGAAATTTAAATCTATGATAGATTACTGCGTAGCGGGACTCGTCTCGCGCGCGCGCCGGCCCGCCGCCTGCACATGATTTTTTTCTCCAATGAGGGGGACAAGGGGGTGGATTCGGCGGGATGTTTTGACGAATTACACCACAGCACTTAAATGATTGCACTGATTGGCTATAGTTGTGAGCAGAAAGTGTCAATCAATGTATCGGAGATTGAGAAAACGGCAACCGTAACCATAGATGTAAAGAAAACAAAGTTGCTTGTCAGATTTTCCTAACAAGCAACCATATTTTTATTAATAAGCCCAAAAAAAACGCAACCCGCAACTCGTGCCGTTTTGACGCGACTTACAAAAAAAAAAAGCCCAAAGTCGCGTATTATAAGTGGACTTGGCAACTATGCTCACAGCTCACAGCAGGCAGCGAGGCGGACAAAAGCAATCGAGCCAAAAGCAGTATGTGCACATATGACACAAAAACGCTGACACAACACAGTGAACTTCTTGTTCATTAACATGGCAGGTTTTACTGTAATTTTTTTAAATCCAGGATTTATGCTTAAAAGGAAAATTTAAAAGCAGTATTAGTATGTCAGCTCCCTTTCACCCAGAAAACAAGTAATACAGCACATGGGAACTTCAGACAGAAGTACTGCTGACGTCCATTGTTTGCTCAGCAAGAAAGGGAAAGCTCACATTTTCCCTCAAAATCTCATGCATACAGTTTTACCTCTGTGACTTGCATAAGATTAGACCCATGCCAAATACTTAAAAGTAATTTAGCTCTGATCACTTGCTTAATGGTAAAGTGTGTTCTTCCTCTTCTTCTATCCCAAGGTAACCATTCACGGGTTGATTTCCCCAAACATAAAAAATAAAAATCCCTGCTTAAAAAAAACAGCATCATTGTTCCTACCAGCATGGTCTTTCTGGTGAAGTTGGTTTACCATTTTTCTTTTAAAACCAGTAATTTAGATAAGCTCTCTTGTTGGCTGATTTTTATTTTTGGAACACAGCTTTAAGCTATTCAGACCATTTCCTTCTTTCATCCTGTTGTGAAAGAGTTCACGAGGAGTTTCCTGTGTTTCCTGTCAAGGAAATAAAAAAACAGAATGTTTCCTTGTAACAGAGATATTTCAAGGTCAAAAGAAACATTTTTGTGTCAAGAGGGTGAAAACAAATTGTGACTCTTTGCTATGAATTATAATCCTTAACTTAAAAATATGTATGGGCTGTTAGAATGACGTATAAGGACAGCTTACATCTTTACTGATTTCAAACACATAGATTGTGTAAATTATGTGTAAACAAGTAATGTTTATGTCAAGTATGTATAGTATATAGGCTTGTATAGTATATACAAATAGTATATTCAAAGTATGAAGTTGAAAAACAGTGAAAAATGATAAAATTGAAAATAATTTATTGGTTTTGTCTGAATGTTGTACGATCACCTTTCTTATGGCACCATCCATTGGTTGTAAAAGGCATTACAGACATGGCTCTAAAGAAATGTAATACAGGTTAAACAGCAAGCCCTGGCCCATTCTCTTATGTTTTTCAGGACCAGGTTTTGGAACCACTGTTATAAAGTCTGTTTAAATGCATTCAGACAGGTTTCTTCTCAGAAACCCTTTTATTAGTTAATGCATTAACTTAATATTAACTAACAATGAACAACACTGTCACAGGAGGGCATGTAGTAAAATCCAAAGGATGATGCATGACGCAGAATGAACAATATATTTAATACAAAGAGAACAAGAATACTATGTAATATTATCACAAGACAATGAACTGAAGGAACTTAAATACACTTAAATAAATACACAGGAAGATGACGATTAACAGAACAGGTGAGAACTAATTAGCATAGTAACAAACCATGACAACTAATAAATTACTAGAACTCAGACAAAAGGTGACAATAAAAACTAAGATTGAGGGTACATTTACAAGACAACGATGAACTCAAAACAGAAAAGCTTTTTCTTTGCATTTTTCGTGGACAGACAACAACATTGTCAAACTGATCCTCTTTCACACAAATCCGTGAAAACGATTAAAAACATTGTATTACGCTACCAGGCCAGTAGTTGGCATGCACATGACATCATCGTTTTCACAAATTCCGGTTTTTGTAGTTTACATGGAGACGATATCGTTTTCAAAAAAATTAACTTTGAATCCCATTGTTAAAAGTTTGCCTTTTCAGACCAAAGTTTTAAGTTGAAAATGGTGTTGTGTAAAAAGCCCCTGAATGTGTTGATAAAATATTGATATTAACATTAAGTAGGATTAATAAATGCATTAGAAGTATTTTTTATTGTTATCATGTTACCTGATGTAGTTTACTAATGTTAACAACTGTTGTTGAAATCAATATACTGTATGTCATTATTTACTGAACTGTCTTTTTAACTAACTTTTAAGTCTTCAAAATGAAGCTGACTTGCAAGGTAGAACCCTTAAGAAAACCTTAAAAAAAATTGTGATGGCTGCAATTCAGTAAGTTCCTCTTTCAGTCTTCCAATTCAAATCACAGGTCAACATCTCATGAGTGTGGAGCCAAAAGAACATAGATTATCTGTATTAGGGTTGTCATGCCAGCAGTGGCTCCATTGAAAATACAGGGAGTGAGTCAGCTGCTGCACTGAAGTTCACTGGCCTTGCCTTCAGTGGTTTGAATGCTCACACGAACAAAAAACCTGAACTTGGAGCTAGATTATTTAAATTCAAACCAAATAGTTACAAAGAAACAGTGTTTGCAATCTATCTATCATTTCACTTGTTAAAGCATTTAAATAAACAAAAATCAAGGGACAAGATACTGAATGCAAGGGTTTTTTATTTATTTATTTTTTACTTTTTTTTTATTTTAACCAACATACTATACACATTGAGAATAATCTCACTGGTAGTAAATGTACATATGGGAATGTCAACTGAACTTAATTTGAGGTTACTGCAAATTAAAATCATAATGTATCGAACACTCAAATAAAATGTTATACAAAAGATGATTGCCATTACAACATGCTTTTGAGATGCATACTTCATAAACAACATAACAGCTGTTAATACCCGAGAAATTTTTTGCTAACGTGTGAAAAGTTAGTCAGATTTATGAGTGTCAAGTCCTTATGTGTCAAAACTAATTTAGACTGCATGGATAAGATCCAGAACATCTGAGTCTATCGATAAAATATCCTTAATAAAAAGCACAAATGGACCATAACATCATAAGTATAGCTTGACTGTGAATTTTGTATACATACTAATAGGGGCTTTCGCACCGGAGGAACCTTTTCATAGTTTCTAGAACTATTGGCGGAAGTAGCAGGATTTTGGCACGTTTGCACTGCAGGAACTAGGAACGATTTTAGTTCTAGGAACTCCTTTTGGAAGAACAAATTTAGCTCCTACTTCAGAATAGGGTCTAAAACTACCGGAACTACCAGTGATGTTAATGTACACTGATTGGCCGAACACATGCGAAACACCAGCACACGCCATTTTTAAAAAAGCAGTGTAAGCTCACAGATTATAGCCAATATATTTACTCCAAAAACTAACTCCACAAACATGGAAAACAGTGATAGATGGGCCTCTTAACCTTTACGCTAAGGAGAAAATCCAACAGGGGACTAAGCCAAACATGATTTTGTATTTCTGCTCAGCTAGCAACACTGGACATCAACCACACGGCATACGCTAATACCTTTTTATTTACTGTCTACTTTCTTTGTATAACAGTTCTATCTAACGTATTAGACAGGACTGTTAGACAGATAGTAAACTAATAAAGACTGAGAATGCCAGCACTGTTAGCTCAGGCTCAGTCGATCTCAGCGCCGTCAAAATAAAGGTCCGCCGCACCATCAAAATAAAAGTCATAACAAGCACTGCTTACGTCACTTTAGAGTACTTGTTGGCGGTGCGAATGCAACCAGGAAAATGTTCCTAAGGGAACCATTAGTTCTCTGGGAACATCACCCTTTTGACTAGTTCCTAGAACTACCCGGTGCGAAAGCCCCTAATGTTTGAGTTTGTATTGATGGTTTTTGCTCCAAATACCCATGCAAGTGAATATATGTAAAATATGTATTTCTTGTAAATAGATTTGGTCTAAAATGAGCTCATATAAAGTCACTGGTCTCTCATTTGTTTGTTTTTATGAATGTATGTGTATGTCTTTCTCATACCCTTTTCAAGTCACTTGGGTTCAGCACTTTCCCAATGAAAAGAAGTGCCCCTGATGGCTCATCCCTGACTAGAAAGAGGAAAGGCCGGTCCACGCGATACGTTAGAGCCAGCGATTGGCCTCTGGCAGTGGGGGTAGTACTGGCATACTCTGCACCCTCTGGAGCCGTCTCCATTACAACCTTATGTTGGACGCCATTTAACTTGACTGGCTGACTGGTGATTTTGATAAGGTCTGTCTCTGCCAACCATTCAGACAGACCTGAAAAAAGGAAAATGATTAGTAACTATTTACAGTAACAATTGTATAAGAAAACAAACTGATTAGCTAGCAAAAACTGTGGAATGGTGGTTATGCCTCACCCAGGTCAGAGAGGGAAGGCAGCAGGTCTGTCCTGTAGCTGAGTTTGATAACAGGAAGAGTAAGCAGCACCTGCACTGTGTGGAGGGTATTGGAGAGGTCCTGGACAAATTCAGCAGTAAGTGCTTCCTCTATAAGAGTCAGATTCTGAGTCACCTCATCGGGCAAGAAGAAATACATGCTCACTCCATCCTCCATAGGAACCTGGGCTATCTGTATGAGAGGAGCACATAGCAAATAAATTAAAAAAAGTATAGATCCCACATACAGTAGGGCTGGGACGGTTACCGCATTACCGCAATACCGCGGTCACGTGACTCCAACCGCGGGTCTGAGCTCGTCGCCGTCATCACCGCAAAAAAAAAAAAAAAAAAAAAAAAAAAAAGCCTATAACAGTGGTTCTCAACTCCAGTCCTCGGGACCCGCTGCTCTGCACATTTTGTATGTCTCTCTTATCTGACACACTCAGTTCAGATCATAGAGTCTCTCCTAACGAGCTGATGATCTGAATCAGGTGTGTTAAATAAGGAGACATACAAAATGTGCAGAGCAGTGGGTCCCGAGGACTGGAGTTGAAAACCACTGGCCTATAACGCACATCGGCAAACCTGACCTTACCTGACTAGGCTACTGTAGCCTAAAATTTTATCATTTCGTTTTGAATTTTGTTTAAAAGTAGACATTTTAAGCTTTCTATTTATTTCTCATGTCTGTGAGGCAAGAAGGCCTAGCCTATACGCCGAGTTTCGGTTGATTTATGAGACGAGCTCCAGTTCACGCGCAAGAGATCGCACCGGCGCTTCCACGTCCTCCTGATTATATGTCTGCTATATTTGCTTCTTATTTATTAATTCCAGGCAATTAGTTAATGAAACAGTGATTAAAATTAAGATACAATTTATACAAAACGAAATTTAACTTAAAGAAAGGCTTTCTACAAAACAAAGCTTAATAAGGTGGTCAAAATTCACTTTTCATATAATCGACATAGATTAAATAAAAAATATCATTATATTATGTAAACATAAATATGGAATATAATTTTTGTAATTAAGACATGTTGGAAAAGGTGTTCATCTTTCATTTCCAATGTGAACATCATAATGTATTCTCCTGAAAATGATGAATTCAATGCGAATGTATCTGAGAATATTCTTAAATAAGGAAATCTATTCAGTGATTGGTTCATGCCAAATTACTGCTTGATGAAAATTTGACTATTTCAAATTGTGCTCGTTTTTTTCGGATTTAGGTGACAATATTTAACAAAGTCTGTCTAGCGAAAACGACTTCTGGTGTGTGCACGAAAGTCTGTCGGGGGTGTGGGGGGGTGGGTATTTAAAGTGTTTTACCGCTATACCGCGGGAATATCTTGCTTTTCAACCGCGGTTAGAAAAAATCCATTCCGCCCCAGCCCTAACATACAGTACTACTTAAACTTGCATCATTACTATGTTTAGGTCAACTGACCTTCCTTAGGCTTACAAAAAGGCAAAGGTATCAGCCAATTTAACTCATTAAGAGTTTTTACTGCTGTTTATAAATAAAAAGGCAACACCTACATACATAGCCAATATATAATTCAAAATGAGAAAAATTGACTGCACATTTTTACGTTTGCATGGTGCTGCCTCCACACCACTGGGTTTCAGTGTAATAGTGTAATTCCTTTTTTTTTTTTTCATGATGACTTGACAAAAACTTACTGAGTGCACCTTCAAAGTTGGAATGAAACAGAAGTTTTTATAGTGTTTTCTTCCTCATTGGGACATACACTTACTTGCCAAAAAAAGTCGCTTTATGGATTTAAATAGGCGAATACTTAAGAGTCTATAACAGGATCATTATTACTGTGTATTATGTTTATAGCATGTTATATTTTTGGAGGCATTTATATTAACCCTAACAAGATCTTGACCAAAAATGTATGCACCTCTTGATGGAAATAAAAGTTGTGACATTATTTTCATCATTTTTTGGTCAAGATCTTGTATTGACAATGGGAGAGTCGAGCACTCTGTAAAGTCTTCTCCAGCACATCTAAAAGACTTTCAATGATTTTAAGGTCTGGACTCAGAGGTGCCAATTCATGTGTGAAAATGATTCTTCATGCTCCTCCCAACCATTCTTTCATAGTTTGAGCCTGATGAGTCTTGACAATGTCATCCTGGAATATGGCCATGATGTGTCTTGCTACATGCTTGTTTAAGAAAAGAAAAGCTACACACTCCATCAATTAGGGTTAAAAGAACTGTTCCCAAACATATAACATGCTAGAAACATGATAATCACAGCAATAATGATCCAATCATAGACTCTTAAGCATTCGCCTATAAATCCGACCAGCGACTTTTTTGGGGGGGGGCCTGGGTAGTGTATATTTCTGATTGATACAGCTTCTCGAACAAGAAAAAAAATGTAGAGAATTGCTATTGCTGAGATTTCAGGGGGGTAGTTACTAAAATTAAAGATTACAAGGGCATTTGAATTTTGAAAAGTAATGTACAGGGATAATCATCATAATATTATAAATACTGCCGTATTCCATAAAAAATATAAACTCTGACATTATGTGTTGCATGACTTTAATCACCAGAACACAAAAGGACAGGCTGTTTTTTTTTAATCGCTGTTATTGCTGCTGCTGACGGGACTTGCTACTGCCAATACATACGTACAAGACATGCTGCTGCTATACAAAATAGCTATATAAATTACCCTTAATTGGGCAGGTGACATGAGCTGAACATACAAGCCAAGTGTATGTCATAGAAAATCCACATACGCAGGTACAAGGAGATGACAAGGTGTGATTCAGTGATGACTCAGATGATCTACCACCAAACATATCTGGTTTTGGTTGTGCATTCAGTTCTGTGTATTTGTTTTCAATCAATTTTCATCATTCATTCATGTGCTGTTCAGTTACTGTACCTGGTTTCTCATTGTTGATTCAGGTGTGTCTCGTTTCATGATTATTTGCTTAGTATTTAAGCTCTGTGTTCTTTCAGTGATTGTCAGTTTCGTGCATTTTAACCGACCGGTTGTTCTGATCCTGTTTATTAGAAAAGTATTTGTTTCTAGTGATTTGTTTGAATAAAGGACTGTTACTGCTGCACCAGATCCTTCCTCACATATTGCAACCGTTGTGTCACCATTCATATTAGCGCTATAAAACACTCCATTCTGCAGATTAGTTTATGGCATTATTAGCAATAATGAATATGCCATTAGATCAATGAATGAATGAACATGAGGGCATTACTCATGATTAGGGCCGGATTTACCCTTAAATTGTGACATACGCAAAAGACATTTTTGTGCCCCCACTATACCCCTGACCCCAGTAGCTTACATATTTGCTAACATTGCTATTTGAATTTGCTATACATGCTGCTGCTGTATTTCACTTTACAAGTTCACATGCCAGCAATGCTTTGACAGCTGCTTATTTGCTAAGAAACTCACTCTAAGCATTAAAACGGGACTGTTAAAATGATAGATAATTTTAAACCTTGTGTATGGTTACTTCATAAGGAATTAATAAAGCAGACCATACAATATGCATGGCGATATACATAAGAAAGACTGTTCACTTATCTTAGATGATGAAATTCAGAGGATTTCTGACAGCACGCTGCAACTGCTACAGAAAATGCTGACCAGTATTTGAAGGTAGAGCAGCAAGCCCATTGGCTACTGATACAGCAGGAACCAATCAGCTGTGCCCTATAAAGAATGATGTGATTGCAAGCAGATTGAGTTAAGGACCCATTAGCCTGCACCATCTAGAGTTTCATGACAGAACTTTATAAAATAGATATCATCAAAGTTACTATTATGTGTGCTCTGTATTCCAAGTCTTCTGAACTCATACAATAGCTTGTTGTGAGGAACAGTCCAATTTTTAACTTGTTATCCACCAAAAATACTGCCCTCAACCCTAGCAGCAGTACAATCTTTTTCATTTTTCCACGTTCAAATGTGGCATGTTCACAATACAATTGTGTGATGTTTGTGTGTAGTTGTATGGAATGTATGGAAACCTTTGTATTGATACTGGTCTACATCTACCTTTCATTAGGTATTATATTATATATTATATTATATATATAGGCCTACATATATATATATATATATATATATATATAGATAGATATATAGATAGAGATATATAGAGAGAGAGAGAGAGAGAGAAAGAGAGCTACTTAATGATAAAAAAACATGATATATTACCATTTAAGGGTTAGGGTAAGATTTTTTTTTAAAAGAAAAAAAATATTATTCAGTAAGGACTAGGGATGCACCGAATCCAGGATTCGGCTTCGGATTCGGCCGAATATTGGGCTTTTTAACGGGGTTCGGTTTCTGCCGAACCATATAATTTTTTTTCCACCGAACCGAACCCAAAGCTTGCACTATACGCGCGCTACGTCAACGTCACGCCGCCGTTGATTACGGGAAGCTGTTTATGTTAGGCTTGTTCGACTTGAACCGGCGCTGCACAGACCGATCAGTGAATAACATCAAAGTACTGCGAGAGCGAATAGAGAGAGCAGACGGCTTCTTATGCTTTTGAATTGCTCTCGCGGTATTTTGATGTCATAAACCGATCGGTCTGTGCAGTGCCGGTTCAAGTCGAACAAGCCTGTAGTGTAACGCGTTGTGTCAGGAAGAAAAATAGGGATAGCTCACAGATAAAGTTATTGCAGAGGCCAGACAGACTTATGGAGGCGATTGGCATCTCACAACTCGCACTTTATTCCCCAATCGAACTTGTGTAACTGTCTGTCACACGTTCTACCGTCCACAGCGTTACTTAACAAAATAAGATAAAAATGAGCATCAAACAGAAATAAATAACCCGCATACATGCTGTGTTCGAGGCGCATGGCACATACAATACAGACTGCAGACAGTTCAACAGGGAGCGCGCAGCTCTTAAAGGGGCCACGCCTTATTTCCACTCGTTA
Source organism: Gila robusta (assembly GCA_030770095.1). Taxonomy (NCBI): domain Eukaryota; kingdom Metazoa; phylum Chordata; class Actinopteri; order Cypriniformes; family Leuciscidae; genus Gila; species Gila robusta. Next base: position 32,947 of record JAVALU010000137.1, read on the forward strand.
CAGTAGGTGGACCGTTCGAATGCAGTATGCTGTGAGAAAGTGAAAATGGAACTCGTGAGCAGGAAAAGTGTTGTTTGGCAGTACTTTCAGACAAAAGAAGGCAATTCAAGTCGAGCTACATGTTCAATTTGCAATGCAAATTTGTCTCGTGGTGGCAAGGACCCTAAACAATACACAACTTTGCTGCTGTTAAAATGCATAATGTTGCTTATTCTATTTTTCTTTCTTTTTTTACAGTTAAAATAAAATAAAATGAAAAATCCACGTTGTTTACTTCATTAATGTGTTTACTGTGTTAATGGACTGAGGATGGGAGTAGGATTCGGTATTCGGTTTTGGATTCGGCAGAATCTTAACCAGTGGATTCGGTATTCGGCCGAACCCCACAAATCTGGATTCGGTGCATCCCTAGTAAGGACACAATAAATTGATCTAAAGTGACAGTAAACATTTATAATGATACAAAATATTTATATTTCAAATAAACTTCTCTATTCATCCAAGAAAAAAAATTATCACGTTTTTCACAAAAATATTAGGCAGCAAAAAAAAAATCAACATTGATAATAATAAAATCCATAATTAGTAATAGAGCACCAATAATAATTGATAATACTGGAATAATGGCTGCTGAAAATTAAGCTTTGCCATAAAAAGAATAAATAACATTTTAAAATGGCACATTTTAAATTGTGATAATATTTCACAATATTACTGAAATAATATTACTGTAGTTTTTACTGTAATTTTGATCAAATAACTGCAGCCTTGGTGAGCATTAAAGCATAAGAGCATAAATTCTGTAATATAATAATAGTGTTAGGGGTAATCCGTATTTCTTTGTTTCTATGGTTTCTGTTTTGGGGTTTGACATGGGTTTCAGGAGTTCAGTTTCCTATGTTTCAGTTTGTTTCAGTTGGTTTCTCATTGACTGATTAAGTTATACACCTGTGGCTTGTTTCATTGATTGATTAGTTTGCTCTATTTTAAGCCTTATGTTTTGTTCAGTTCATTGTCTGTTCTTGTCAGATATTGTTGGTTGTTCTGTTCATGTTTTTCTAGTCCAGAGTTTTCTGAGTATCTTGTTATTTTGAGTTTGTATTTAATAAAATAACTGCTATGCTTAGATCCTGCCCTTTTTTGATCACTGACTACGTTTACATGCAGCCAATATTCGGGTTATGGTCGGGTTAAGGTCACTATTCGGGTTTCTGAAACATTAGGAATAACCCGTTTACATGCGTGAGCAGAGAGTTTCTCCTGTATACATGGAATTGCAATATCCCGATGTAAACGGCGACGCACGGTTAGCGTCTGGACGTACGGACAACCTTAAGACGCAATATGCGTCATTTCCGATTCTTCTTCCTGTATCCAAAGACAACAACAACAGCAGCAGCACACGGATAATGAATAGTTCGGGGCAGATAGCGATCGCCTTTGTTTGCGTTTTGGTGCTGGTACTGACCTCGCTCCAAAAGTATGCTGTGCTGCATCTCGCCATGTGTACTTCCGGTATACTGCACGCGGGTTTTTGTATGCGCCGAGAAGTTCCTCTACTCAAAAGACCAAGATTCCTTGCGAATAGAACATGCGCAGAACACAAATCACTATGGGGATATGCCGATACGCGTTTACATGACCAAAAATTCGGGTTAGAAAAGGGGTACCCCAGGTATCATATCCGGGTTTTTAAAATCCGGGATATGAGCATATTCGGGTTTTTGCCGGTGTTTACATGGCCGTGCGTGACCGGGTTATTGCTAATATTCCGGTTTTGAACGGGTTATTGGCTGCATGTAAACGTAGTCACTGCTCAACCAACCACTGACAAATAGTTCATGCATAATACAGGTACTGATACCGTGCAGCCAAGGTCAGGGTCAATACCCATCTTCACTGGGTAATTCTCCTGCTCCATCATGGGAATGAGAGTTGGTGCATCTCCATCTCTTTGGAAGTTCTCCATCTTATTAGTTTTGCTGAACCTAGTTATCCATTTACCTGCAAAAAGAGTCAATAAAAAGCACTCATATCACTGCTGGGAGAAAGACATAAATCTCAAACACTTAGTGAAGATTAATTTTCAGTAACATTTTAAATGTCACAGCAATGTCACAATAAACCAATAGCTCTCAATTAAAAAAAGTTTTTTTTTTTTTTCAGGTTGGCCAAATTAACATGCATTGCACATTTTCATGCTCACATTCATTTTGCTATGAGTGGTCCATCTCCTCCCCCTTATACTGTCTCTGTTAAAGTACATTCTGTATGAGACATATACAATAGCAGAGAACGAATCAGAGCCCATTTACCATTGAAGGAGGCTGCTCCCACAGGCAGCACAGCTGTTTTACGAGAAAGAGGGGAAGGAACAACTTGTTCCACTTTTCCGCCAGTCTGCTGTTTAAACCAATCATTAACAGTCTTGAGGTCCCGCGGTCCACCGGCAAGAGTTTGAGGCCGCACCCCATATTGCTTCTCTACACTGTTGAGGTATTCCAGCCTGAGACGGAGTTCTGAAACACACAGGGATGAAAGAACACATGTACAGCTCTTCTCTCTCTCTTGTACAACAGCACTTTAGGGTCACATAAAAAAAATTAAGATTACAAAAGTAAAGTTGTAATTTTTTGAGAATAGAGTTATAATTATGAGAATAAAGTCCCTAATAAATAAATTAAATACTTTATTCTTGTATTGGTACAACTTTGTTCTCGTAATTTTGACTTGAATCTCACAATGGTTTGACTTTTTATGATTTTTTCTTTATTCTCAAAATATTACAACTTTAATTTAATATTGCTAAGACTTACAAGAATACAATTCTTGTATTTCTATGACTTTGATCCAATAAGTTTGACTATATTCTCAAAATATTACAACTTCAATCTCACAATGCTATGACTTAATTTTCTAAATATTATGACTTTAATCTTGTATCGCTATGATTGTATTCCCATATTGCTTTATTTGTGTAATTTTAACTTTTTTCTCAAAATATTATAACTTTATTCTCGTAATCTTAGATTTTTTTTTGTTTTGTTTACGTGGCACCAAAATGCTGTCATATTCTTGAACACACGCAAACACACCCATTTCAAAATGACAAACACCCACTTTTAGCCAAAAGGATCCGTTCTGCTGACTTGAAGCCCTTGGCAGATGCCCTGAGTGAGGAGAGAAGGTCTCTCAGGGTGTCATGGAGCTGACTGTCTTGCAGGGTGTGATAGCGTAGGGCCCTGAAAATCTGTTTCTCTGCCCGTTCAGATGCCCCTATGATAGATAATACCAAATTTAAGATTGCTGAACTCAAGCCTTAAAAATTGGGTGATTGGCCCCGCAGCAAGAAAAGCATAACCTTCCATAGAGGAGCAGAGCCTCACCCATTGAAAGCTGCGTGAATGCTGCTGAGATACTCGTGGGGGATAGGAAGACGCTGGCCTTGGGGTCACGTGCTGCCAGCTGACGGAACAGGTTGTAGCCAAAATCAGAGGTTGCTGCAGCCAGCTTGGTGCGTGGTGTGGTAAAAAGGTCAACCACCTCTTCCTCACCTTCAGGCTCTGCTCTATCTGTCTGTAGCAGGATTGGACAGTTACAGACAGTGGAATGACATAAGAAGAGAAAGCATCTGAGGACTCATGAAGTACTACTTACCAACTGAGCATGTGAGATGGAGAGAAGACTCCATAAACCCAACAGCAGGACTACCTTCCTCATCCTGATAAATACAAAGATAGAAGCTGTGAATCAGTGATGGCAACTCCATGTTTTGTGACAGATGAAAAACCTGCAGATCTTGTTGCTTATCACCTGAAAAAAAAAAAAAAAACTCTTGACACCAACCTCTTAATAATTTTTGTTTACCACCAGTGTAGCAATACATTAAAAAAAGTGGGATTAGATCAACTGATTTGTGTTATAAACAGAATGACCAAATAATAATAATAAATATCATCTACTTAATACTATATAGATCCATTCAAAATAATCTTTCTTTATTCCTAAAATTGTTTGGTCTAAATTCATTTTTTATGATCTATATGATTGATTGTGATATGATTGTCCCCAAACATTTGCAATAAAACGGAAAATATAAATTAACACCCCATCCTTTGCCAAAAACGTATAACTTTAGGAACAGGTTCAAGAATTGTTGCTGCAGAAGTTTCCAACAAGGCCTAAAACTTTCCCACGTTCCTTCAGCACATCTGGTTTCCATTAAACTTTCTTGTTGAGTTCTTGTTCATCAATGGAAGGAAAAAAAAAATCCTAACACTAATATTTTCTCATTCATCTAAATGGCTCCCTCACTGCATCTGCCACGCAGTAAAAGAGCTGAGCGTTATTCCATATCCACTGGGCTGAGCTTCACATTCCACACCTACAATCTGAAAAAGACATATTTGTGAAACTTTGCATGCAGTAAAAAAAATGAAATAATAATAATCATTCGGAGGGAAAAAAAACTTTAGGAGGAAAGATATGGAAATTATAGGCTATAGCAGTTTTTTTTTACACTCTTTTTTACAGAAGATTCCTATTCCTAAAAGCAAACGAGATGTTTTGTTTATAACAACCAGAACAGTCCTATTAAAGAAGAGAATTCTGCCGCTAGAAAAAAAATAAACAATAATGATAATACATTTTACAATATATATGAAATAACTGTGTTTCTAAGATTACAACACGTATTGATTTTTAAAATGGTCTGACCTGTTTTCTACTTCACTGTCGTCTCGTGCAGATTCTCAGCTCACAGCTCTTCGCCAACTGTGCTCGAGCAGATGCATCAGCAGTGTTTCAGTGAAGAATCCCGCCCTTTGCTGACGCTAGAAGGTGGTCTGAAACTTCTGAGGAGATAGTGGTGAGGATTGACTCGAGTCTTTTCCGTTCACCAAAAGATTTGTTCAGATTCGTACTGATCGTTGACAACATGTGACAACTAAAAAAAATATCAGTTTCAGTGCATAAACGATTCTTCTTTAAAAAAAAAATTTCCCTAACAAAACTTTTTTTTTTTTTTTTTTTTTTTTTTTGCAGATTAAGTAAGTTATTACGTTTGTACGTCAGGTCATAATACAGAATTATTTACTTTAGTATTAGAAAAAAAAACTCCCGTTTCGTTTATTTTTTTGCGGTTTGTTTTAAAATTAATTGTAGGCTACTGAGAAACAGATTTTGATACTATTTTTTGATACTATTGTTTTACTATTAGGCCTACATTTATTTCAGATAGTTTTATATTTTAGCTTTATATAAATGCAATTATATGTGCAATTGTTTATCTCCACATGTTTAATAATTAGAGGGGGTTTGGGTGGGGATTGGGTTATACCAGGTTTGCATTTACACAGGTCCCTAAAATACTTGATTCTGATTGGTCAATTGTGGCACTAGTGGAAAAATATTTCAATATAATGGCCGTTTGCCAACGTCAACACGCTATAAAATAATTTCAACTCAAATCAATTTTTCATGTCCATATATTTATTTTATTTGGCAAATAGCCATGCAATAGGCCAACCTGAGAAAATGTAGTCAATCAATCATTATTGCAAAATGAACACATGTTGGGCTCTTGATCACCCTGCCTGAGGTTATTTTGCAGTAGTGACCGACTGACTATACATTATCCCTTACATAAACCTTAGTCAGGGTAGATGCTATTGAACATTTTTCATTTAAACTCCATCAATCATAGGGCAGGCCATGAACAGCAACACCCTGCATTTCACATTACAGTTGTCAAAATATGTTCTGTAATATGGACAGATCCATCTTCTCATTAGTTCCCATCCTCCATCTCCTGATGTCCAAGGAACTGCTGAGGAACTGTGTCCTTCCACATATTTAACATGTAACTTAGCATATTTTCCCTATGTGGACCATCATTTAGTGTCCCCATCGCTCAGGGGCACTTTGCTTGGCTTCATGCTGCTTTCAGTTTCAGTTTTTGGGTCATCACTTTGTTCCGTTGTCGCTCCAGGGTTAGGGTTGGTAACAATACCCAGGAAGAGAGGCGTGTAAGAGGCATCATCCACCAGTGCGAAGATGAACGGCATGTTGACTGCAAAAGTAGGAACGGTACGTACTAAAGTGACAGCGGTCGCAGCTGAAGCTTCAGCCCCCTCCTCGCTCAGCTCCATGCTTGAGGCATGTTGTACACCCGAAACCACTAATGCACCTGGTGAGATTCTAGATAAATCAGGCCCAGTAAACAGCAAACCCAGACCTAAATGAAACAGATGAGTGTGAGTGACAGTTCTGTTTTACTGAATTATTAACCCTCACTTCACAACAAAATTGATCGACTTCATGTAGACCAAAGGACATCGCCTTATAAGGGCAGATTTTACCAAATGTCAATCGAGAACATGTATATTTAGCTCTTTTTTGTCTTACCCATGCTTGTGAGTGCTTGTTGCAGATCCTGCTTGAACTCAAGTTTGAATTTGGGTAGTTTCACATGCATGGACTTCTCACTTTGAAACTGTTTATACAGGTCCGATATGTTGAGCTTGGCAGCCGTGTTTGACAGATTTCCAGGCACTGGCATTGGCATTACCACCAGAAGACTCATATTTCCTTGAAAAGGAAACCTTGCAACCTAAAGGCAGTATGAATATCAAACCAAATCAAAATTCTCTATCTTCAGGCTTTTGGATAAATTTAAAACAAAATACTGATCCATTCCAATTACGATACAAAATTACAAAACAGCTAGATTACCTGTGTGCCGTCTTTTCTATCTACAAACATGCTGAGTGGATATTTGGATCCCATCATCATGTCTACTTTTACAGAGGTTTTTTTGTCAATGTAAAAGATATCCTTTACAGTGAACTTGGAATCAAAACGGGATTGCCACTCTCCTAAGAGAAAAGACATGCTTATTTGCTTATTTTGAACATGAAGCTGAATTCTTTCTCCTACATTTCCACTTACAGTACCTCTTTTTAATTTATGGGGTCAATGAATAATAATAGTATCTTAAAATAAAATAAAAAAATCTTTTAAAAATCTAAATTAAATATCTGTCAAGTTCTCAGACAGTGTTTCATACGGCTTTTAAAAACTTAAACAAAGTAAAACTTTAATGACTGTAAAATGTCATGTGGTGTAACCATCAAGGTAAAAAATAGTAACAATGTCTCAGGGTTACATATGTAACCCGGTTCCTGAGATGGGAACAAGACACTGTGTCATTGCGTTGGCACTATGGGAACGGCTTCAGCATGAGTTGGGGTCTGAAGCATGTTTGAAATCACTCAAATCCTATTGGCCGATGGAGGTCAGGTGACAAAGCATAGTGCAAGACCATAAAAGCCCATCTTCGTCATAGAATCCCCAGATTCGAATTGTCTGAATAAGCCATGCAGGCGTATTTGAAAAATGGCAACATGATGCAGCGTCTCGTTCCCATCCCAGGGAATCAGGTTACATACATAACCCTTAGACATTCCCTTTTTAAAGGGAACTTTGATGCTGCATCATTACTTTTACGATTTGGGAACAATAATACCAATGCCGGCATAGTAAGTGGATGCCTGCACTCCAGGTTGTGAAAAGTATACACAAGCACAAAACTGTCGTTACAGGAAGAATCAGCCCTAAAAGACTTGAGATCCTGGGGTCGCATTCACATCCACACTTTAAAACCTGATGAATGTGTGCGGAGAGGACCAGTTTGCCACAGCACAAACATCTCGCAGAGACCACCTTTTGCCAATGCCTTTGAGGTAGCCACACGAGTAGAATGAGCTCTGATTCCTAGAGGCGAGATAATCCACATCTGAAACCACTCCCCAAAGCAGACAAACCGTTGATGATTTTTACGCAACTTGCCTGACCGGTGGACATAAGTAATAAGGGCACGGAATGGACACAATCAATTCAATCTCTCCTGCTCTGATGAGTCAAATGGTGGAGGGGAGAAGGCTTGAAGAACGATAGGATGAAATAGTGATGAAAGCAATTTTGGAATGTAGTTTAGCCCATGGGCAGAATCAAGACAGGAGGAGGCAACTGACAGGGCCTGCAAATCTCCTACCCTCTAAAGAGAAGTTATAGCTACTAGCCGACCCACCTTAAGAGTCAGAAGCTTATCTGAGGCTGACTCCAAAGGGAGCATCCAACAACCCTTCAAAACAATAGAGAGATCCCATCTCGCTGGCACCGCACAGGAACCCGGACACCAGGACATGCTTCCCCACCGAAGCCCCATCAATGTTAATGTCCCAAGTCAAAATAGTGGCCACAGACACCTTTAGGGTAGCAGGGGTCAGTCCTGCTAAGAGATACTCTTGAAGAAACTCCAGTACTGAACCAACTGGGCAGTCAACTGGGTTGATGAAACTGTTCACACCATGCTGAAAATAGATGCCATTTATGAGCATAAAGTCACCTAGTAGAGGGAGACCGAGCATTAAGAATGGTATCAAGAACTTCAGTTAATAGACCAGAATCTATGAGCTGGTATCCCCCAGGGTCCAGACTCACAGCTTCCAAATCTCTGACCAGGGTTGAAAGATTGTCCCCTGAACCTGGGACAGAAGATCCTTCCTGGTCGGAATTTCCCAAGGTGAGCTTTCCAGGAGAGACACTAAATCCACAAACCATACTTAGGCCGGTCAGAAGCCATCTTAGACCGCACCCCAGCCTGCAAAAGAGGCATCCACCTTGATAATTTGCTTGTCACACAGATTGTGAGCGTCATCCCTCGAATGTTATAGCAAAGGAATGATGGCACACATGTTACATTTAATTTTTCATTTTATTAATAGTTCTCAATTTGGATCAGAAGAATTCGCAGAGCTTCCAGATCCAAAATGGGACACAGAGTTGGGAGACAGAGCAAGAGAAAGGGGAACACCCCTCTCAAGCTCAGCTTAACCAATTCAGCCTGCAATCCTCATGACTAAAGCCGCTGCACTGCTTCGGTAAACATGGAACCCGAACCATGGGGAACAGATGTCTGACTCTCATTTGTGACGTACTTGCCCTTTTATGGTTTTGATGGTTCGCTATGCTTTCTCACCTGATCTCTGTAAGCCAATAGGTTTGGAGTGATTTCACACTTGCTTCAGACACAGTCATGGCCTAAGGGTAACAGAGTTGGACTGGTGACCCAAAAGTTGCTGGTTCGATTCCAGTACCGGCAGGAATATGACTGAGGTGTCCTTGAGCAAGGCACCTAACCCCCAATCGCTCCCCGGGCGCCACTCAAGGCTGCCCGCTGCTCCGGGTGTGTGTATCCACGTTTGCAGTGTGTGTGTGTTCACTACTCACTACTCTGCTCCTAATGTGTGTGCACTTACTTGGATGGGTTAAATGCAGAGGTCAAATTCCAAGTATGGGTTACCATACTTGGCCATCACATGTCACTTTCACTTTCACTTTCACACCGGTGCACACTTAAGGCGTTCCCATAGCATCAATGCAATGATGCAGCATCTAAGTTCCCTCAAAAGGGAACACATTTTCCTTACACCTTGAATACATGTGAGTGTACACATTTTAATCATCATTTTCAAAAGATATTTTAAAAAGTATTATTTCATACAATGATGTATTACTTAATATGTATCATAAGTTTTGAGAAGTATTAATAATAACAATAAACAATAATTTTATGAAACTTTCTTCATTATGATATCAGGACAGTTGTATCACCCTGATATTTTACATTCTCCAACAAATACTTTAATTTTAACCCTGAAATTAAAGGGTAACTAAACACTAAAATAACTTTTTTTAGTTAATGATCTGTAAGAATGGAGCTTCATAAATGCTGTTCTTTGATTCGAGTACATTTTTTGACATTTGGGTATAAAGTGTTTTAATTTTCAAATATATGGTGTAAAAACGTCTGAGTGCTGCCCTCTTCAGGTTAAACGGAAAGCTCTTGAAGTAGGGGTACTCTGTGACAGAACTCTGTCACGCACTTGGTGCGAGCTCACCACGCCCTTGGCAGCGCCTGGTATCAGGTCCTTCTCAAAAAATTAGCATATTGTGATAAGTTCATTATTTTCCATTATGTAATGATAAAAATTTAACACTTCCTTTATTTTTATGATTCATTGCACACCAACTGAAATATTTTCAAGGTCTTTTATGTTTTAATTACTGATGATTTTGGCATTCAGCTCATGAAACCCAAAATTCCTATCTCAAAAATTTGCATATCATGGAAAAGGGTCTTCTAAGCGGAGCTATTAACTAATCATCTGAATCTTCTAATTAACTCTAACACCTGCAAAAGTTTTCTGAGGCTTTTAAAAAACTCCCATCTGTTTTACATTATCAATCATGGGTAGGGACTGCCGACCTGACTGATGTCCAGAGGCCATCATTGTCACCTCAAGAAAGAGGGTAGACAACAGAAAGAAATTTCTGAACAATAGGCTGTTCCCATGAGTGCCTGTTTCAAGGCACCTCAGTGGGAAGTCTGTGGGGAAGAAAAAGTGTGGCAAAAAAAACGCTGCACACGAGATGAGGTGACGGACCCTGCGTAGATTGTGGAGAAGGACGATTCAGACAGTGGGTCCTGTCTGAAGCAGTGGACTGAGTCATGGAAGTAGAAACATCCAGAGCCACCTGTGCACAGGCGTGTGCAGGAAAAGGGCTAAGGTGCCGCTTCCCAGGTTCAAGCCAATTTTGATCCAGAAAACAGCGGCAGAAGCACCTGACCTGGGATACAGAGAAGCAGCACTGGACTGTGCTCAGTTTTGCAGTCATTTGGAAATCAAGGTGCCAGAGTCTGGAGAAGACTGGGGAGAAGGAAATGCAAAATGCCTGAAGTCCAGTGTCAAGTACCCACAGTCATTGATGGTCTGGGGTGCCATGTCAGCTGCTGGTGTTGTGTGCACTGTGTTTTATCAAGGCAGGGTCAATGAGCTAGCTATCAGGAGATTTTGGAGCACTTCAGCTTCCATTGCTGAAAAGCTTTATGGAGATGTAGATTTCATTTTTCAGCCGACTGGCACTGCTCACAGTGCCCAAACCACTGGTAAATGGGGTTTTAGCTGACCATGGTATTACTGTCTCAATTGGGCCTGCAACTCTCCTGACCTGAACCCAAGAGATTCTGTGGATATTGTGAAGAGAAAGTTGAGAGACGCAAGTCCCTACACTCTGGATGAGCTTAAGGCCACTATCGATGGATCATGGGCCTCCCATTACTCTCAGCAGTGACCACAGGCTGGATTTGCCTCCATGCCACGACGCATTGAAGCTAGTCATTTCTGCCAAAGTTCCCGACCAGTATTGAGGCTAATGAACATATTTATTTGAAGGTGACTTTTTTTTTTGTATTTAAAACACTTCTTTTATTGGTCGGATGGATTATGCCTATTGTTTTGAGACAGGAATTTTGGGTTTTCATGAGCTGTATGCCAAAATAATCGTATTAAAACAAATAAAAGACTGAATATTTCAGTTGGGTGCAATGAATGATAAATATGATGAAAGTTTAATTTTGACATCATTATGGAAAATAATGATCTTTATCACAATATGCTAATTTTTTGAGAAGGAAATGTTAAAAGCATCTGGTTCCGTCAAAACTACTGTAGCGAGTCAGGAGTTGGAATTACGAGTATTGAAAACGATCGTCATGATGTGAGTGAGCATATATTTTTAATCACAATTTATGTTCCTTAGGCTAAAGTTAACCCTCTGGTGTCGACAAACGCACGTTTTGCTGGATATTTTTTTCACATAGCAGCAAAATATACTGAACGTAATAGTAATAATAATCCTGGAAAGAATTACCTCAAAATAACTGAATATAAGATGTGGGAGTTAAGACAGCAGTTTGAGCCAGAGGCTCGAATTGATATGGCTCTGGCAACTGTGTCCACACAGACAATTCAACATCCTTCACTTCAGGTGAAGGTGGGGAGAAAAGTCCTCGACTTCAAATGACCGCTCTGTTGCAAAGCTACTTGCGTCACTCCAGTCGCTCTCCATTTTAGCGAATTAATCCGTCACTGCGGGTCTTAAGTGCACGCCCCCCGCTCAGCCCCGCCCTCGGTTCGTCCCCTCTATCTCTGCTGGGCTCTGCCCACTTTTCCAGCATTTTTCAAATATTACCAGTGGGTGGAGTCAGGCTCTGACCAGGGGTTTAGTAACCCTTTAAAAACATGCTCATCATAGAAAATGTATATTCAAGTCACTATATTTATTTTTAATGTATTTCTAATAATAATAATAATTTAATAAATCCGGACAATAATGAGCATTATGTTATTGATCCTTCTGTTATATATTTTATCTAAGTTATGACAGCTTAAATGCAGACCAACCTTTAAAATGAATGGCGTTAATCAACATTAGAGCAACATTTGGTGGAAGACTGGATATAAAGTTGGTTATGTGACCTTTGGTGGCTTCCTCCACCCAACGATTGACTTCTTCAATGGAGGTCAGTTGTGCAGGTTCGGATTTGTACAAGTACAAAGCTCTGTCCACAAAGTCCTGGTTCACCCTAAAACCTTCTCAAAGACAAAAGCAACTACAGAATCTACAAAAAGCACCAGTAACCCCAACAAAACTTACACATTACATCAGCACATGGTTTATTCTGAACCTCAAGCTCAAAATAATCTTCCAGTAATGTCAGGTTTAGCTTGATCAAACCATCAGTTTTTCACCTGGTATGAGGTAGAGACGAGAAGCCATCTTGACAGCCTTGGCAGTTAGTTGTTCTTGGAGACAGCTTAAGGTTTCATGAAAATGTGGCAGCTCTTTTGCCTGAAGGATTTCCAACAACTTCTCTTCTGTCTTGTTCCTTGCACCTAATGATTTTAAATAATTAAACGCACACGCACACACACACGCACACACACACACAAAAAAACACCTTAAAATTTATAAAATGACCCTTTGCATGGTTGACAATGATTTGTTTGTGTTTGTGTATGTGTATGCTCACCTAAAGCAAGCTCAGCAAGTGCAAGAGAAATACTCAGAGGTGATATGATTATATTCGGTTGCTCAGACCCAGGCTGAAGTTTTTCTAAAAGTGCCAATCCTAGTTTAGCCACTGCACCACCAACTATTCGTTGAGCCTCCAGGCTTAAGACATCATTGCAATTCCCTTTGCCATCATCTGTTTCATTAGAAGCCTGGATTGAAGAGGGCCAGAAAATATTGTAAAAAGACTGTGTGCTTTTTAAAAGAACTACTGTAGTGTGTAATTTATGAAACAAACAATGTGGATGAGCAAGATTTGGCAAATAATTTAATATCTCAGAGAGTTTCTTACCATCAGTCCAAACCTAAAGAAACAGAACAATATAAGCACTAAAAGGCAGTGCTTCATGATCTTATTTTTGACCTGGAAGACACAGAACAGATCAGATCAGATATCTTCAGATGTTTTTACACCACAATAGCTAGTAACATGATATTGCACAGTATGTCATTAGAACATCATTGTATGTGATTCCAGCTCTAAAGATAAGGTAAAGATCTCACCCCATACATTGTAATGTAACATTAAACTTTTACAAAAAGGATGTCAATTTTTTTTTAAAGATTTACTAAACGACAACTGTATACCATGAATGTTTATTGTGATATAGCAACATTATGCATTGTGGATATATTTAGTAATTTCTTGTAATTACAGATTAGATAGTTATTTAGGTTTTCGGCATGCACTGCGACATGAATAAATGTGGATGCAAATTCCATATTTTGCTCCTTGTTACCATTGTTGAATTCGCGTGCTAAGTGTTTTTTTTTTTGTTTTTTTTTGTTTTTTGACAACCCTTTAAAAGTTTCTTAGAGACAAAAACACACATAGCACATCACAAGAGTAAATACCAAAATGCCCAAGCCAGCAGTGATTTAACAGTAAAAAAAAAAAGAAAAAAAAAAAAAAAGAGTATTTTATTTTAACAAGTAACTTATGGAAATCCTGCTATTTATTGGAGTGTACTAAATGTTTAATAATATAATATTTTATACTATAAAATAATACTATATAATTTTAATATAAAATATAATGTTTTCCGTTTGCTTCCAAATTTCAAAAAAGTGTCAATGTTTATGTTTAATTCAGGGTCAGTTGTCTTAGACTATATCTTCATAAAATTAAAAGATGTTTTCAAAAATATTTGCATGTCAACACATAAAAAGCATACGATTACATGTGCTATACCTTAAAGTATACTAATTTTAAACTTTTTGTTAACACTATGATTTAATTTATATAATGTATAAAATATTATTTTTAAAATTAAGTGATTTGAGATAATTTAGCAAAATTTGCTATGCAAAAACAGATTTCCACATTTATCATAGCTTGTTTCTACCGTGCACGCCTGTGTTTCAGATTATTTATGAATAAGCCACAGATGACGATGAAAAATTTAGGCAATTGACAACTTATATATATGAAAAAAGATAAACTTACTACGATTTTGACAGGAACGTGGTGATAAATACAGGGAGAGTGAATGATGTAGATCCAGAACAGATGACTGGAGTAGAATGCTCTCAGACACTGTGCTGCTGGTTAATGTTTCATCATCCACTGACTTCTGTCACCATTTAGTTTTAAATGTAAATATTAATATATGTGATCCTGGGTCAAGGAGCCCACCAAATCACCACCAAAATAGAGATTATTCAGTTTGTGATAGAAATCCAAAACTGTAATATCACCAAAAAAAATAAAAAGAAAAAGAAAGTACAAACAATAATTCAGTTGTTTGTTAAATGAGGCTGTGTCCAAGGACATAAACAGTATTAAAATTAATCCTATTTTCAATTATATGAAAAAGAATGAACAAACAAAATACATTGCACTAAAATTCTTGTTAATTCCCTGACCATGAAAAATGAACAAACAACAATTATTTAACTATCAAACTTAAACGAATAGATTACCTCTAGCTAACTTTGATAATCTTTTGTGTAATTATATGTATCTAATACTTTAAAGTGACAAACCATTTATTGCAAAGTTTCCAGGATGTTATTAAATCCTGCTATCACAATTGTACTACTAGAATTTGTAATGTTTGCAAGTAGTTTCAAAAGCCTCAAATGGACTTTATTTGTCCAGTGTACCCTGTACTGTTCCAGTTGTCCACCTACACAAAACCTTGAATACTTACTCCCGCCCCGTTAGACTCAATGCCCACCATACTAATCTAGAACAAGGCCTCAACCTGCAAAAAGTCATTAATGGTTATTAAAATATTCATAACATTTGGTAGTTATATAAATGATGACAATTTATAACATCTTGAAATTATCAAAAATATGTTTCTGTACCATTTTAAATATATATTACAGTATACAAAATAAATGAGAGAATCTTAATGATCCGTCATTGATGCTTAAATAAACAATGTTCATCAACAAGTCACTTTCAGAACCCACCATACAACAGTAGTGTAACTTATGTCCAATAGCACTATTGCCCAATAGCTGTGTGATTTTAGAAATGCTTTAGAATAGTAAAATGAGGACATTGAAAATGTTATATGTAAGAGTCTAGAGGGCACCACAGCTAAACAAATAGATATCTGAAGACTGTGGGAACCCGTGTCTATATCATCTGAATATAACCACTGCACATTTTGAATTTCTTCCTCATCTAACACACCTAAAACAACTCATCAGCTCATTAGTACAGACTGCAAGACTTGAATTGGCTCTGTCTGAAGAGGAAGACATCCAAAATGTGCAATGGTGGAGGTCCCAATGACGGATTTGAGAAGCATGCTCTAGAAGACAGACTGACTCTGTCTGCATATGGGTTTCTTGAGGTACAAACAACACACACACAAACAATGTTCAATCCGAAATCTGCTTGTTTATTTGATTTATTGATTTATTTTTTACAAATAACCACCAAGTTACATGTTGAATTGTTTTTTTTTTTTTTCAATTAATTTTGAAGTTAAAAGACTTAAGTAGTAAAACATACTCCAATAATCTTTGTTTTATTTATAACTTCGTAAAATAATTTTTTACAGAGTACAGACATGCTTGTACACATTACATATTATCGTCTCAGGATGGCAACTGACTGTCACATGAGCAAATGACAGCTGTCTCATAATGTGCTCTAGTCATTAGTCAAAACGTCAAAACCATTGATACAGTGATACGCTGGTCCTGGAAATATCAGGGAATTTTAAAATTATGATTTCTAGGTCATGAAAAATCATAGAAATAAAAAATTATGTATTTTTTTTCTGTCTCGTTTCTTCCCATTGGATTACCTGAGTTTACTTTGTTTTACTTTATTTAAAGGGGTCATATAAT
The DNA here is from genome assembly GCA_030770095.1 of Gila robusta. NCBI lineage: Eukaryota > Metazoa > Chordata > Actinopteri > Cypriniformes > Leuciscidae > Gila > Gila robusta. The sequence goes on from JAVALU010000137.1 coordinate 49,237, forward strand.
GGTACATGCACTTTTACTAGTTGATTGTACTGAAATGTGTGTTGGCAGTGCCTGTACACAACCATCATATAATGATAAAAATCCATCCAGCGTTTTTGTTTTAATCTCCTTATATGTTTTCCCCTGCCTCAAATTGAGCCGTTCGATTTAGTGACGTCAATAAATCGGACACCCCTCCCACGATTGTTAATTGACAGCAACGTTTTAACACAGACCCGCCCTGAGCAAGCTCGAGCTGTCATCGTAGTCCGCCATTGTTGATACACTGGAGCAGAATGGCGTCTAAGCGATTGTGGTGTTCTGTTCTTGGCTGTAATAAGGAACACAGCAGTCATTTTGGTGTTCCTAAACTCGAACCGCTGAAGACGCAGTGGCAGAGTTTTATTTTTGAAGGGAATATTCCCAACGATCTACGTAAATGCTTTTATGTTTGCGCTAATCATTTCTCACCAGACTGCTTTCTAAACGAGGGTCAGTGTAAATCTGGTTTTGCTAAGAAGCCGGTCCTGAAAACAGAATCGGTACCAACTATTCGTGTCCCTGCTGCACCTCCAGAAGAAGTGAGTGTAACGTTTTATTAACCTTTAAATATTAATCTTTGCAAATCACTTGCACGCTTCACGATGAATGCGGCTAATGTTTACACTCAGGGTATATTACGGCATGTTTTCTCTGTAACGTTACAACGTTCTCAATATAATTCATAATCCCACGTTTATAATGAACAACGCGTTATGGTTAATGTGTTATTAAAAACCCTGCCAGTACATACAAAAAGAGATCAAAGTGACATTACGTTAACCAACCATTCAGAAACGTCCTGTTCGAGCCTTAATTGTCGAACTTCTTCGGGGCCGTCATCTTGTTCCGTGTCCGACTCCGGTTCAAATTGATACGGTTGCATAGATGTGTCCTCAGAGACTCCCGCTGCCATTCTTTCTCCAAAATATACCCTAAACTGTTGTCAAGGCAACACTCCACGTGCCTTGTCAAAACGCCTTACAGAACAGAGGGGCGGAGTGAGCAAAGCTCATTATCATTTAAAGGCATATGCACTGAATTGGCGTGCTGAAAACAGAGCTGTTTTTGACCAGGTAAAATTTGTGTTTTCTTACAATACTAATGAGAATTTTAAATAAAAGTATATTACAAAGTTTTCATTTAGACCCTAAAGATTCATATTAACTTGTACAAAAATGGCATTATATGACCCCTTTAAATATAAGGACTTATATATGACTTCATCTTCGGACTTACAACGTTACAGAACATTGGACCATAAAATAAATTAAGATGGATCTTTCCTCCATTAATGTCACTCCAATTGAGAACTATAATAGACCCAACGGAGCCACGAATTTGATGTTTCATGGAGGTAGAGACCTTCGTCGGCGTCAGCCTCCTTTCCCATTGCAATGTCATTGCGCTCATGGAGGGGGTTTGTATCAGACTGGACGACGAGATCCGGCTGGTGATGCCAGGGGGAAATTCCTGACTGAATACATCAACTTCACCCTCTGGGTCTACGGATCTTTTTTTACTGTAGGCGAGGTAGAAGAGGATCCCGCCGCCAGCGTCCAGCCCCACGTACCATCCATCACCACCCCAGAGACTGACACAGCGACCATGCCCAACGCGGATAAGGAACAAGAGCCCACCTCAGACTGAGAGACCCAGCCATTACCAGCCACGGACATCATGCCTGAGTCTAAGCCCGTAACAGAGTCAGTGCCAGGAAAGTCCGACCCGAAAGAGATGCCTGAGGGTCCCGTTTGATCAGGTGTGTGAGCCAGCCATTTCATTCCTGCCTGTGGGAGTTTTAATGGAGCTGGAAGAGGAAGAATGGCTAATAGACTGGATTATGGCGGTAGTTCTTCCCACCCTGCCCACCCACGAACCTTCTCTGTCACTGGTCTGCTCCTGCACTAACGTCTCTTTATCACCACTGGTTCTGTTCAGCACATTGTTTTCTTCATTGCCACCATCCCTGTCTATCCCCAAGTCTGTCTCACACCCAACCTTCCTCTCCTGTTCGCTCCACTTTAGCCAGCCATTCCCTCTGCCCCGCCTTTGCTGGATTCCTTCAGCCATTCGGCTCCGCCATGCAACCCGGATCCGTCTTGGGATTCTCAGTCACCAGCTCCGACATGGTATGAGGATTCCCTGGCTTCACCTCGTCCCTCTGAGCCCTCAGCTCCACCTCGGACCGTTGACCAGTTGGCTCTGCTCTGGCTCCTCACCACCTCGGCTCCACCTGGGACCGTCATCCCTTCATCTCCACCGGGCTCCCTCGTCCCACCGGCTATGCCCTGGTCAGTTGTTGCTCCACTATCGCCACGGACTTCCGGGGTGTCGACTGTGCTCCATCCCTCCACTTCTGCGGCTCCATCTGGCTCCTCCATCTCTCAGGCTCCACCGGAGTCCTCAATCACACCGGCGTTGCCTCAGTCCTTCGGCCCACTGGCTCCACCTCGGCCCTCTCGTGGTTGGTACTCCGCCTTGGTCTCCAGGTCCAGTGACGTCGATGGGTCTCTTGGTTCATTGGACGTCACCTGGGTCTCACCATCTCCCTGCATCACCTCAGTCGGTCAGGCTCGAATTACCACCTTGGCTCCTCCCTCCATCAATACCACCGTGGATCGCCTCCATCATGGTCGTCTCCTGGATCGCTCTGACATCTTGTCGGCCATCAGTACCACCCTGGATCCAACTCCCTTGTTCCTAGTTTCCTGCCAGTCATCAGTTGTCATGGACACTCATTATATTGCAACCTACCCGCCGTCCAGCTTCTCTGCTTTGAGCAGGGAGACCGCCCGCTGGAAGAACACACATGGGACTTCCTAGATCTAGCGTGCCTCACGCACTACCCAGCTCGGTGTATTTTACCACGCCAGCCTTAGCATGCGGTCCAAAGCACGCATTGCGGTGGGAGGTCCGAGGGATGACTTCACCGCATTCATGGAATGGGTGCTGGTGGTGAACAACGACTCTCCGTGCACCATCGGCCTGACAAAGGACCACACTAGCCCCACTTTACTTTCAGGAACCGGCCATCCATCACCGACGACCAGCACGGTGGATTCGTCGCCCCGGAGCCTGATCCACAAGGTGTATCTGACCAGGTGCGTGAGCCTGCTACATTGTGCGCTGCCGAGGGAGTGTTAGTGGAGTTTGAGGGCTTGGAGGAAAGCCCCCCCCACAACCTCACCGCGGTGGATGGGATAGCTATGGTTGTTGGGACATTTTTTGGACTGTTATTTGAGGAAGTAATTCCCCTGTTTCTCCTGTCCCCACTGGTCCCGACCAGACCTGACTCTCCTGTTTCCCCCGCTGGTTCCGTCCAGCCCTGATCTGCCTGTTTCCCTGCTGGTTCCGTCCAGCCCCTAACTGCCTGTTACCCCGCTGGTTCCGTCCAGCCCTGGATCTCCTGTGATCCCTCCCTCTCCCACCTCCTCTAACTGCCAGTTCCTCAGCCCCGCCTCCTCTGGTAACCTTCTGTCCCTCTTCATCTCCTGCATTGAAGTGTGTGGATCCACTTCGGTGCTTCAGGCCACCATCTCCGCCTAAACCAGAGGATCGCCTGGCTCCACCTCCAGCCTCTGAACTCAACATTCCACCACGGCCTGTCGACGCATCGTACCAAGTAGTTTCTTTTGAATTCAATCAATAACTTATGAATCATGATTTAAATAAAATCTGATAAATTATTGCAAGATTATTGCAATTTAGAACCAGGCCTGCTATAAATTCTCTAAAACCTTCAAACTCTCCTAGCTAACTGACATGACACAGAAGGGAACAGACTGTAACCCTCTGCTAACATAAGTGTGACTGATAACTAATTTAATTAGCTATGAATTAAAGCTGGGCTAATATCAGAAACTCTAGGTACGACTACAGAGCCTAAAGTAATAAAAGGTCAGCAGAGAACAGACAACACAACCCTGGTAAAGCTCGAAATGTATTATACAAAATTAAAGACAGTTATTTACATTCCCTGTCTATCTAAGCCGGCTTCCTGAGTGCACAGGCGCACAATAAACTCCCAAAATAAACAACCTCAAACAAAAGAAAGAGTCCATAAAAGTTCTTGGTCTGTGTGTGTTTCTTGGAGTATGTATGTTCTTTTCACTAGCCAGGTAGGTTTATGTGTGTTCTTATCTGTATTTTAAATGAAGGCACAGGATGATGATGGTTCCAAAGATGCCACAGCTGGCCACACCAGGCTCTTGGTCCGTTCACTGACTTCTGCGGTTGGCTCGCCATTGACCGCCAGGGTCCGATTCAGATGATCTATCCCTCTCTAAAAACCAATCGGATGTATCTTTAGGAGCTCGCAGAGACGTGCGGCTTAACTCTCTCTCTCTCACAGCTTTCAACCAGTCTTTGATGCTTTCTGGCAACGTCTCCACCAGGGGAAAGGTGTGTTTTTTTTAGAAAACTCCCTGGGGTGTACACACCACCCCCTGGCAGAGTAGAGGGTTGCACTCCAGTAACATTGTGTGGGTTACAAGACAGTGGATGTAAAATAAACAGAGTTTATTGACAGAGCGGGAGCAAAACAGAACACAACAGGTGAAGGATGGTATTATTAGATGACACGTAGGACTTAGCTGACTGTAACGCAAATGAAGATGAAGGATGTGAGGTTGAGGATGATGTAGATCGAGGAACGAAGACACAGGGAGGTTATGAGGATCCGAAGACTGCAGACTACTGAAGAAGACGAAGATGAGGATGTAGATGAAGATCAGGTATGGAAATGCTGGGAATCTCTGTTAAGAGCAGGAAGAGTCTGTAATGTGTGACGAGACCAGACAGTGAACTGGAGGGAGTGCAGGCTTGAAATGGTGAGGCTGATGAGGGTGAACAGGTGCAGGTGATTAGAATTCCGGTGATGATGAACGAGTGGGCGGATCTGGTGCTGTTGGCTGAGTGGATGGTGTGAGTGGCTCCGTGACACTAACAGGTAATGTTCTCAGAACTTTGTGGCAAGGTTCTCTCAAAGTTATAAACGAATTTTCTTACAGTAGCATCAACAAAATGTTTGCTCAAAGTTATCTGGTCTTTAATAATGTTTTCAAAAAATTTTCAAACATCGTTTATGGAAGATTTTTTCCTGAAACATTTAGCTGGATGTTCGCCTAACGTTTTTTAAAATGTTATTACTTTGAGAATGTTCAGAGAATGTTCAAAAGTAACATTCAAATTATGTTTGCAAAATGATAAGATGGAGTGTTCCTTTAATGTTTGTGTAACCAAGAATTTTTTTTTTTTTTTTTTTACATTTAAAAATTGGAATATTTAGAGAAATTTAACGTTTTCATATGTTCATGGGAACATTAGTAAAACTTTCTTAGAACATATTTTTGTCAGCTGGGTCTTTTTCTACTTTAAAACTTATACTTATTGGCTACATATTCAGTTTTAATAGTTAGTTCAATTTAATTCCAATACTTCAAATTCCAGTTTTAGATCCAATTCTATATTCTGAATTAATTAATTTGAGTAATTAGAACTGAATAGGAGTATAAAAAACATTTTACACTATACAAGTTCCAGTTATAGACCATAATACTGACAAGAAGAATAACCAATAAATTGTTTCACCAAGCTGTGCAACACTGTCCCAAAAGAGACTTGGATTTGGTTTAGGGTTCCTTTGACATTATGATGTACTTTGTATCGTCTTTGTTTTGTCTATTAAGTATTTCACAATTCCATGCTGTAAATCTATAAAACATGAAGATGTCCTTGTATGCATTTGTGACCATTGGGGAATAAATCAAAACTGTCCAAAGTCGAGTTCGATTCGCCACTTTTAACTTTCTTTTATTACATAATTTGGCTGTATCATAAATAAACAATCCCTTTATGACTGTTCTGATCAGTCTTGTTGTTGATGTTTCACTTTATTTTATTGTTTTTACACCCTAGCAGCAGCAATAAGTTCACCTGAAACACAAAACTTGGGTTCATCAGAATTTCCCACAACTCACTGACTTAAGGAAACCTCATCCTTTCCCTCTCACAGAGAACTATTGTCAGTCTCTCAGCAGGTCTGTGAGTCTGACTCCCTGCTGGTTCTGTGTAGAGTTTCGGCAAAGGCAGCAGTGTACCCTCTGTTTATCTCCCTGTCATTCAACTCTACTCAGATAAGAGCTTCTCCTTGTGCTCCCCCATCCAATCTCACTTTCCTAGTTCATTCAGGCTGTGTGCCCTTACTTTCAAAGACCTTTGTGAGAAATATCAATCATGAATTTTGGGATTTGTGAACAGTAAAGGAGATGTCAAAGATAGAAGAAGAAGAAGAAGCACTTAAACACTGTACTTCTGTGAGCAGATGTATTAGAGCCTGGTCCCTTAGGGTCCTACATGGATCTGTTGAGAAGACAGAAAATAGCTATATTTTTAATGTGTAATTAGGATGACTGACCAAGACATAAGATTCCTCTCTAAATCGCTTGTCAGGTCTATTATGAATAAACCAGACCTGCATGCGATTGATTGACTGTGACAAGTAAGGTATGTTGACGACACTTTGGTGATGAAATTCATAGGTTAATATTTAAGAATTGAGAACCGGTACAAACTTCGCACGCGCATAATTATGTGCTCCAGTGTGTGTGTGTGTGTGTGTGTGTGTGTGTGTGTGAATGAGAAAGACAGAGAGAAAGAGAGAGAGCGCGCACGATCCCCTGCACTGTCCACAGATCAGAACACAGAAGTTTTGCGTAGTTTCCTCCCGTTTGGACTTTTCTTTGTAAAGTTATCCTAAACCCACAGGCCTAATGATGGCTTCACATATTCTGAACCATATATGGAGGATGAAAAATGGACTGATTCTCTTTTGCACCCCATTCCTTCTCCTTCCTTTGCCACTTGTCATTGGAACAAAGGTGAGGCTAATTTTATGATGCATGTAAAATGTTTTAAATGGGAGAAATGTGATTAACTGAAAGCTGAAAATCCATAAATATAAATGATGTGTCGTTATCATTGGCCAGTGAGTGATTTGATTTGACAGTCAAGCGTGTCTAAAACATGCGAAAGAGAGTCGAGAAATACCCTGAGTTGGACTTTTTACACATCTTTCGAGGTTCTTTCAGTCGGATTTCTCGGTCCCTTGCGAGCAAGGGTACGAGACCATACGTAACACTGGGGGCGACACATTCCTTCACCACAAACACACAATGCCCTATATTTGTCTTAACCCTTTACTGTCACAAGTTCTTTTTCGTGCTTACAAATAATTATAAGAACGTCTCAAATCTTATAGCCTACACTGATTTTTTTTTGTCACGTCTTAGAAAATGTACTTCATGTGATAACATCAACAATAACTGGTTTTGTTGAAATTAAATACATGACTTAAGATTATTATAACTGAATTCAACCAACATGAAAAAAACAAACAAGGTTTTACTGAAGCATAACTGTCAATAGATATCACCTGATTTCTCCAGCAAGGTAAAATTACTTAATAAGTTTGATATAATTGTTTTGTTTTATATGATGAAAGTCTATTTCCACCTTGATGTAAATACACTCAAAAAAATAATGAATTACCCTTACTTAATTTAACTGAAGACATTTTGTCCACACAATTTAATTCAGTTCATTCAAAATAAATCAGTTTAGTTGGCTCAACACAATTTAGTTGGTGTAGGTCAAATTACTTATACTAGCATATTTAGCTTTATAATGTTAGTCAATAAAAAAAAATATGTTGGTCCAACTTAGTTTTAAATTTAAAAGTGTGGTATAATGTCCTATTCATAAGATGTAACATTAGTTTTTGATGCCCCAGAGTGTGTATGTGAAATTTTAGCTCAAAATACCCCACAGATATTCTTATAGCATGTTAAAATTGTCACTTTTTGAGTGTCAGCAAAAAGGCACCGTTTTTTTTTTTT
>JAVALU010000139.1:0-29495 GCA_030770095.1 Gila robusta
ATACACTCAAAATAATTATACCTTAACGAAAAAGACCATATTGATAGGTTAGGCAACGTATATTTCAGTGACGTGCGGTGATGCCTTAAAGAGGCTAGGCACTGAGTTATGAAAGCCAGATTACCTGATTTATTGTTTAGGCTAATAATACGTAATAACAGTAAACGTTACGCACAAACGCAGCATAACAAGAAATGTACAAATCAGAATGTATACCGTGTACTCTCTCTCTCTCTCTCTCTCTCTCTCTCGCACACACACACACACACACACACACACGCAAGCGCGGCACAGGCACACACCGGTAGTTAATGTCCACTCCAGCATCAATACAACCATTCTTAATCCTTAATTTTTGCACAGCGGCCAATTATGTCTGTCAGCAAAAGTAAAATCACACACTGCTCAATTGAATATGAAGGCAATTTGGCTTGCATTAATTCAACCACATTTATCAATTCAATATTAAGCCCAAAATAGTTTTTGACTCACCAATCGGTAGATTATTTGTAGCCTACATAAAATCCATCCGCCGCTCTTTCCTCGTAAAGACGTCGATCACAACTTTGTAAAACTCGTCTTTACGGCCTTCAGTTGCTGCACTAGTCTATCTAAGGCTAGCGTAGACCTCCCTCTTGCTATTAACTCAGATTTTGAATTAAAATCGAGCTTGAAAAAATTTCTTAACTCTGTGATCACGGCCGATGCTGTCATTTTGACTTTGAATTTGATTAGGCATAGGCTAGCTGTGGTGTAATGACGTTAGCTACGCAAATGTGTCCAGTAATATCTTTTATATTTATATATTAATATCAGTAATATTTTAATTGGTCCATGTCTGATATGTAACGTAGATGGGTACGGGCATAGCATATTTACGTCCAAAGGCACAGCAGAGTTGTGCTTTTTGCCGTACATGTTAAAGAATACAGGATCGAAGTGCGCATGCGCAACATGGGTTTTTCGCTTGTCGTCTGCAATGAATGGACCGTAAAAGCACTGCTTATTCTACCATTTGTTTGTTATTTTATTATGCGTAACTGCTACATTTGTCATCGTAACGTCTAGACAATTGGAATAACACCCATATTGCATATATAAATCACAAGAATAAACAGTAAAAATACAAATACAAGTTTATTATTTAATAAACATTTTTATTTTTGAATTTTGGCAGGGTAGGCAGTGCCTAGTTTGCCTACCCAGACCGCACGTCACTGGTATATTTAAAGATACACCAGGTTTATACTGCGTCGGGCAATACACAGATATTGGAGGCTCGGCCGCACTCCGACACATCAAACAACATGTTGCAAACCTTATCACAATCTTCCCCACACAATTAACCCTCAAAACCCCAATGTCCCAGCAGATTAAATGTTCATTCAAACAACTTAAAGAGTCCGGTTTAAATTAGGTGTCCTCCTCGGTAACGAGAAGAAAAAAGAAACAAAACAAAAAGAAAAACTGAGTGCAGCGTGGCGAGACGCCGCAGTTGGTAATAGTCCACAATTAACTTACGCAACCTCGCCACAGTCTGTTTAGCCGATGGGATGTTGTAGTAAGTCCAGGAAAAATGGCTGCATATAATCCATCAAAGAAGAGTTTTTGTCCCTTGGTTGAGTTCCTCTGGCAAACATTACACAGAGCCCGCTAAAACACGACCGCTTCCCCGTTACACTCCAAAGCGCTCTCTTTCCACGTCACTTCCCACTCTCCTTTTAAAACGTATCCAGTGGCAAAAACAATAAGGGAAAAACAAACACATAAAAGGAAAATCCTTATAACAATCCGTGATTACACCATAGGCATCTGATTTAACAGTTCTTTTTTTTCTTACATGTGAAGGAAAAACCAATACACACAATTATGTTTGTTTACCCACACATTAAAAGCTGTACATGAAGGCAGAATAGGTGACTATTACAAATGTGTGGGCCTGTTAGTACTGTATATGTGTAAGTGTGAGTGTATGAGTTTAAACAGGTATGTGTGTGTGCATAAGGCAATGTTGTTGGGAGATTAACATAAATACAAATACACAAGAGACTCAATGTATTCAGCAGAAAAACAACAACAAAAAACTTAAATACATACATAGGGTGGAACATGGGGAGGAGGGGCACGAGACCTAGGTGCTAAAGGAAGAGCACATCTAAGAGAGAGAATGAAAGAGAGATAGAGAGAGTTTAGTTACATTTGTGATTATGGCAGTTACTGAGTGTTCAGGAAAGCCATGGAGTAATGTACTTATCACGATATAACTGTCCATCTATAGTTTATCCACTGTAATGATTGCCTTTTTTCCTTCGTTCATTTTCTGTTTTCGGATTGGGAAAAGTTGTTTTCGTCGTTCAAGAATGACCTTTGGGTATTGTTCGTTGATTTCATAGTTTGTGCCTTTAAGTTGCCTGTCTTGCTTCTGAACCAGTTCTTTGTGTTTGTAGTGTTCGAATTTCGCGATGATCAGTCGTGGTCGATTGCTATTGTTTTGAGATCTGAAACGGTGCACACGTTGGAAAGTGATGGTCTGTACAGTTTCGGCTGGCAATTTGAGTTGTTTTATCATAAAGTCCTTGACTGATTTTTCGGGGTCGTCTGGAGTTTGTTCTGGGATGCCTGCGTAAAGTGTCCCTCATGCTGCGCGTTTGCAAATCCAAAATATTTTCTTTCATGGTTTTTTCTTCTGCGACAACGGAAGTGATTTGAGTGGTAAGTGTGTGAACTGTTATTGGTAAGTTATTTTCTTTAGAGAGAGTGTCTATTTGTTCTTGACTGAATTCTTAGCTGTGCCGCAGTTCCTGGAGTTCCTTGTGTATGACTTAAATTACTGTGATCCTGGTGTCAAGTCCGGAAAGTTTATTTTCAATTGAAAGTAGAATGTCATTTACCCCAGAGCAGTGCGGCGGTTTCAGTGATGTGGATGGTGTTATGCTTGGACTGGTAGGTGAATCGGGACGAGGTCTCTTGGAGTTTGGAGTGGGGTTACCTTTACTTTTTGTTGTTGTGGTCTGGTTTACCCGTTCATGGTGCTGGAGAATCTGTTGTTGTGCGCGTCGATATATTTTTCGAGATGATCCAGGTTGTGTGATGTTATAGTCCAGTTTTGAGTTGGGAGAAAATGCGAAAAATGAAAGTCCAACAAAAAAAACCCGAGAGTGAGGAACAATTTTTTTTATATTTAAATGATTGATGGCTATCCGGCGAAAAAGCCTATATCCTTTCAAAATAAAAGCTCAGTGTGTTCGCCGCCGCGACACTCTGTTTAAAAGAGCAAACTTCAAGGCGTTGTTTCAAATGTCTCGTCTGAACTGCGCTTCATGCAGAACCCCTCTGCGTGACACGGATGGACACAGAGTGTGTTTCATGCCTGGGACTTCACCACGCGGAAGCTGCACTCGCTAAGGGCGACTGCTCTTACTGTGTCAGTATGCCGCTCTCCACGCTGCGCTCACCGCTAGCGTTCTTCTCAGAGGGCGACCCCACTCCTCGCGCTCCCCCGTTTCCCACTCCCCACGAACCGGCGGGGCGCCAGCAGGCCCCTTGTCAAAGGCCAGCGCCGTTCTTCCCTGAGGTTCATGACGAACTCACGAAATTGTGGCGCGCCCCTTATTCTCCCCGCCTAAAAACATCCACTTCCGCAATGCTCTCTACCATTGACGGCGCTGAGGAGAAAGGATATGAGAAACTGCCCCCCCCTAGAGGAAGCGATGCCCCCAGATCTCTTTGCTTTCATGCCGTGGTCGAGACATCGGTGAAAAGCAACATAGCTTACGTCCTTCACACCGAAGTGTCAAAACTATTAGCGAAGGGAGCTGTCGAAACAGTCACCCTGTCATTAAGCGAGTCGGGCTTTTACAGCTGTTACTTCCTCGTTCCGAAGAAGGACGGCGGTCTCAGGCCCATCCTAGACCTCAGACACCTGAACAGGGCCCTCATGAGACGACCATTCAGGATGCTGACAACCAAACAAATCTGGATTGGTTTTGTCGGTGGATCTGAAAGACGCTCACTTTCATATCCAGATAGCCCCCCCATCACAGGCCATTCTTGAGATTTGCCTTCCAGGGGCGGGCTTATCAATACACAGTCCTGTATTTACATGTATGTACATTTACGAAGCGCATGGACGCAGCTCTTTCCCCTCTGAGACAGCGGGGAATGCGCATTCTGAACTGCCTCGACGACTGGCTCATTCGGGCCCAGTCGGAGGCTGAATTACTGACTTACAGATCCTGGCTCCTCAGGCATTTGGCCTGCCTTTGGCTGGGAGACAGTACACTCTTGGGAAAGTTGATCCTGAGCCCATGAATAACCTTCCTGGGAACAGTTATCGATTTGATTCAGATGAGAGCGTGGCTCACACCAGACCGCTCTCTCCATTCAACATCTAGCGGCCTCGTTCAGAGCGGGCTCTTACACGCCCCTCAGAACGCTTCAGACGGTCCTGGGCCTTATGGCATCAGCATCGTCAGTACTCCAACTGGGCCTACTGCATATGTGTCCCCTGCAGCATTGGCTAAAGCCCCGTGTACCAGCCCATGTGTGGCGTTCAGGCCATTTATGACTCAAAGTGAACCACGGCTATATCAGAGCCCTGGCTCCTTGGAAAGTCGCCGACTGGTACCAGTCAGGTGTAAGCATGGGTGTGGTTTCAAGGAGGAAGGCGCACCAAGGGGCTTCCGGTCACGAAGCAGAGACTTATCATGATGGATAGTTTATGCTATCTCTTTAGCCTATGCATCTATGGGCCTACGCTGCCCCATAGGCGTCAGGGCTCATTCCACGAGAGGCCTCTTCATGGGCTTGGTCCAGTGGTGTACTAATTGAAGAGATTTGTGCGGTGGCCGGCTGGTCCTCGCTGTCCACATTTGTGAGATTCTATAACTTAGAGGTTCCTGCTCTGCAGGCACGAGTTCTTTCTGTATAAAGGCCTTGACCCCAGTAGGGCCCAAGGCTCCAGGCTCCCTCTGTTGGGCCCGACATTTGTCTGGTCCCCATTATTCTCCACACAATGGACTTTACTGGTAACCAACATGTTTAAATCCAAATCAATGCAGTTTCAAAGGTCTTTAAAGTGCTTCAAAGGGCTCTGCACGATCCCAGCTGAGGAATAGGGTCTTGTCTAGCGAAACAATCGGTCATTTTCTAAAAAAATATAAATTGATATACTTTTTAACCACAATTGTTGGTCTTGTGCTGGTCTGCGACGTGCCAGGAAAGGAAATCACGTCATCAAAAAAGGAAATTACAAAATTAAAATTTGTTATATTGCTATCGGGTTAAAAAAGGAAAAACGAATGGACGAAAGGACCCAAGACGGTCCGTGTACCTTCGGATAATTTGTTTTATCGTTTTTGACTTCTAAACGGAATAATGAAGAAACCGCTCATTTATGCAACCCAGGCTCATTGGAAATACGTTACTCTGCCTACATTTTTACAAACCCTGAAATACGTACCTCCAGGTACGTTTCCCTGCACTTTTTGGGTGAAACGTCCACTAGAGGCGCTAAGTGGTATCAATTTTTCTCCGTTCCAGATGCGTGCTTATTAAATGTTATAAAAGCGACAATATCAGTAAATGATGTTCAGACTTCTCAGTATACACTCATTTTAATATCAATTAGGATTTTTTTCCATGCTTTTGAGGTGCCAAGAATACGTGACGTGACGTGAGGATAGACGTCCGATAAGCATAGGCTACTTCTGGATCGCACTTCTCCGAGGTAAATTACGTGTTTACGTGCAGCTCAGCTCATTCTTCACCACGACAGACCGGTACATCGACCGCATTACTGCAGAAGCTGCACCGATCCGTCTGTCAATCTCCCGTTCCATCCTTCCCTCACTCCACTTGAGGCAGGAACTCTCCACCAACCTGAAGTGAGCAAGCCAACCTTTTCCGACTGAGAACCATGGCCTCAGATTTGGAGGTGCTGATTCTCATCCCAGCCGCTTCGCACTCGGCTGCAAACCGTCTCAGTGCGTGTTGAAGGTCCTGCTCTGTTGGGGCCAGCACAACAACATCATCCGCAAAAAGCAGAGACAAAATCGTGTGGTCCCCAAACCGGACACCCTCCGGCCCCTGGCTGCGTCTAGAAATTCTGTCCATAAAAGTTATGAACAGAACCGGTGACAAAGGGCAGCCCTGCCGGAGTCCAACATGCACCGGGAACAAGTCTGACTTGCTGCCGGCAATGCGAACCAAGCTCCTGCTCCGGTCGTACAAGGACCGGACAGCCCTTAGCAAAGGGCCCCGGACCCCATACTCCCAGAGCACCCTCCACAGGATGCCGCGAGGGACACAGTCGAATGCCTTCTCAAAATCCACAAAACACATGTGGATTGGTTGGGCAAACTCCCATGAACCCTCCAGCACCCTGGAGAGGGTATAGAGCTGGTCCAGTGTTCCACGACCGGGACGAAAACCACACTGTTCCTCCTGAATCAGATGTTCGACTATCGGCCGAATTCTCCTCTACAGTACCCTGGCAAAGACTTTCCCGGGAATGCTGAGAAGTGTGATCCCCCTATAGTTGGAACACACCCTCCGGTCCTCCTTCTTAAAAAGAGGGACCACCACTCCGGTCTGCCAGTCCAAATGTACTGTCCCCAACCGCCACGTGATGTTGCAGAGGCATGTCAGCCAAGACAGCCCCACAACGTCCAGAGACTTGAGGTACTCAGGGCGGATCTCATCCACCCCCGGAGCCTTGCCCCCGAGGAGCTTCTTGACTACCTCGGTGACTTCAGCCAGGGTGATGGACGAGTCCACCTCCGAGCCCTCAGCCTCTGCTTCCTCAATGGAAGACGTGTCAGGGGGATTGAGGAGATCCTCGAAGTATTCCTTCCACCGTCCGACGACATCCCCAGTAGTGGTCAACAACTGCCCACCTCCACTGTAAACAGCGTTGGTAGGGCACTGCTTCCTTCCCCTGAGGCGCCGGACGGTTTGACAGAATCTCTTCGAGGCCAACCGGTAGTCCTTCTCCATGGCCTCAACGAACTCCTTTTCAGCACCCCTCCCAGAGACCCCAAAGAGGGCCGGGTACTCTGCATTGGCGTTCGGCCCGTAGGCACAAACGACAGTGAGAGACCTATCCCCGACCCGAAGGCGCAGGGAAGCGACCCTCTCGTTCACCGGGGTGAACTCCAACACATGGCGGCTGAGCTGGGGGGCTATAAGCAAGCCCACACCAGCCCGACGCCTCTCACCATGGGCAACTCCAGAGTGGTAGAGAGTCCATCCTCTCTCAAGGGGTGTGGTTCCAGAGCCCAAGCTGTGCGTGGAGGTGATCCCGACTATCTCTAGTCGGTACCTCTCAACCTCACGCACAATCTCAGGCTCCTTCCCCGCCAGCGAGGTGATGTTCCACGTCCCTAAAGCCAGTTTCCGTGTCCAGAGATCGGGTTGTCAGGGCCCCCGCCTTCGACTGCCGCCCGATCCACTCTGCACCAGCCCCTTACGGTCCCTCCTGCCGGTGGTGAGCCCACAGGAGGACGGCCCCACGTTGCTTCTTCGGGCTGGGCCTGGCCGGGCCTTCCCTCGCATGCGAGCCCCAACCCCGGGCCTGGCTCCAGGGTGGGGCCCCGGCTGCGCCATGCCGGGCGACGTCACAGTCCTCATTTGCATTTCTGTCATAAGGGGGTACCCTGAAACTGCGCTTGTTAGAATCACAAATGATTTACTTTTAGCTTCGGACCAAGGCTGTATCTCAGTACTAGTTTTACTTGATCTTAGTGCTGCGTTCGATACTATAGATCACACAATACTCTTAGATCGACTACAAAATTACACTGGTGTTCAAGGACAAGCATTAAGCTGGTTCAGGTCATACTTATCTGACCGCTACCATTTCGTCTACTTAAATGGAGAAAAATCGATTATAACTTCGGCAAACTATGGAGTGCCGCAGGGATCTGTGTTAGGCCCTTTATTATTCTCAATATATATGCTGCCACTTGGTAATATTCTAAGGAAACATGGAATTAGTTTCCATTGTTATGCTGATGACACTCAAATATATATTTCATCACGGCCAGATGAATACGCTAAATTATCCAAATTGACAGATTGTGTTAAAGATATAAAAGATTGGATGACGCGTAATTTTCTTTTATTAAATCCAGACAAGACAGAGGTAATACTTATTGGTTCTAAAAACCGTCCACAAAACCTTTCACAGCACGACTTTAACATTTCCATCAAAGGAGGCAGAGCATTTTTACATTTAGCTCCGAAGCTCTGGAATAGCCTTCCTGATATTGTTCGTAGCTCATACTCGCTCTCCCAGTTTAAAACTAGACTGAAGACGCATCTATTTAGCCAGGCATTCATATAAATTTTTTATCTTACAGTTACTGTAAATTCGGCCTCTAGTTCATAAACGCCAGAGGAGAACTGGCCCCCGACTGAGCCTGGGTTCTCCCAAGGTTTTTTTTCTCCATTGGGTCATCTGATGGGGTGTTAGGACACCATTAGGTCACTGGATGGAGTTTTTCGGTTCCTTGCCACTGTTGCCTTTGGCTTGCTCAGTTGGGGATATTCAAATTAATTAACCAATCATACCATTGATCAGCTCTACCAAACTTGGATGTCTTTTTTCCAGTAATAAACAAACATTGTTAAGTTGTTTTGATTGATACTGTGAAGCAGCTTTGATACAATCTGTATTGTGAAAAGTGCTATATAAATATATTTGACTTGACTTGACTTGACAAAACATGGACACCTGAGCTGCAGGACCTTATCCAAAGTGGTTACTGGCCAGGCTCTGTTGCATTTCAGACTATATTTCAGGTTGACCTATTTACATATTTTGAGCAGTTCAAAGTCACTGCACCAGGCCTCTCAAGACAAGCATTTGTGAATATGTTAGAGCATAGGTCACGAACATTTGGACGGGTACATTTAAAAAAAAAATTACATCTAATTTTATTAATTCACTTTTCCCTACCCCCAATTAATTAAACATTTTCTTTTTTCCACTGCTAGATCGATACTATTTAACAAAGCCAGAGAGTAATAGCATAACCAATATATCAAAGGAATATTTGTATATATGTTTATGTTAGTGTATATTGGCCTTATAATCCAATTTGTTCCACTGTAATTAATATAGAGTAGAGGAGCAGCCTTTCTACGATGGAGTTTTCATTGCCATGGATGAAGATGTGGCAACATTTGTTGATTTAATTCAGCAAAAGACCAACCCAGTATGCTTCCATAATTGTATTAGTATTTTTGTTGTTTAACTGAAATATTACTCTTTACTGATAATGTTGTTTATTATTATTATTACTGTCTTACAGGTACAAGGGAGAGGCACATGTGGACAATCCACATTGGCTGCTGCCAGGGAGACCTCAAAGAAGTCCAGCAATAAATTGGATGAGGAAGGGTTGGAGGTGGCAGTTTGCAGACACAACATCTTGCTTTTAAAAGGACTGAACATGCAGAGGGGTGAAATATTTGCTTATCCAATGTTTTTGCAAAAAGAAGTGGCCTCAAAAACAAACTGCAGATTCTTCTGCACAGACATCATGTGTCGATATTGGCCCTACTTGCAAAAAGTTGCACAGGCAGTTCTATGTCTGCAGCCGTTAACAGAGATGAAGCCTTTTCTTTCTGTTATGCATGCTTAGGGACACTCTACCAGCTGTGAGGTAACTTTGTTTTAAATTACATAAAAACAAAAAAATCCTGCACACTATCAGTACTTGCACACGTATCAAAATAGCCTATTAACAACGTTTCGGTCCCATGACCCTCGTCGGTAATATACCTACATGCCTGATGAAGGTCATGGGACCTAAGCTTTAATAAACATTTGTGCAAGTACTGATACTGTACAGGATTTTTTTTTTTTTTTTTTACACAGTTGTGTAAAGGTAATCGTTGATCTATTGTTTTAAATAACATGAAACAGGGATGTGATTTTTCCGGATTAATCCGGAATTCCGGATTTTCCGACCTGAAAATGTGATCTACGTGAATCATGCAGATCTGTAAAAAAAAAAAAAAAAATGGTCAAGAGCTGCCGGAGTGAAAAGGAGAGGATATGAGGACATCTACAGGCTGACGTGCGTACAGATGTTTTCCTTCCTTTCCAAGTATCAACAAGGACGTATTTGCGTTCAGCTTGTTCACCTGCATAATTTCGTACCTCAGTCGCTCTCGCGCTACAGTGGTATCGTTGTCAGTTGACAAGAACATCGCCGGATCGGATGATCAGGGTATGTAGGCTATTATTGCTTGTGTCTATATATAACCTATAAGTTACTAATTTGACTTTGTTGTCGATTGATTAGATGATCGATTTTTATTGATTTTCCACTATGGCAGGATGTTTAAGCTGCATTAACATTACTTGTATTTGCTAGCTATATAATAATAAGATAGCTAAGTTAGCTACTACTAGCCACTCTTAAAACTTTGCTATATGAAACGTTGTATGATGTATAAGTCGTTTTCAAGGTTTTGGCAACTTATAAATTAATTTCTTGTGAATGGTTGTGACAGGGTTTTTATGTAAAGGCTTTTCAGTATGGAGGACCAAACCTGCAGAAATTAAAAATTAATAAATAAACAAATAAATATGCGAATAAATATAAAAAATAAATAAATTAATGACTATACTTTTATTTCTTTATTTATGTATAATTATATTTTTTCCCACATTTATTTATTTTTTCATTTATTTATTTATGCATTTATTTATTTTCACATTTATTTATATTTATACATTTATTTATTTATACATGTATTGCTCTGTATGCTAATGAGGGGGGCATGTTTTACCTAAGACATGGCAGTTGATCTCAGAGTGGCAGTGCTGAAGCATTGGGGCCACAGTGACACCTTGTGGTGTGACCAAACAATACCCAAGAGGCTTGTGGACATGACTTTACAGGTCACACAGGAAAATAAATGACTTGGAGATGGGCAATATGGCCAAAACCTTATAACACGGTTTATGTCCTTTAATATGCCCTAATTGTATGTAGCTATATAGGTTTACCTTACATAGGCCTACTCTTTATTCCGGACATGGCCGTAAAACATGAGCACGTCGGGATTTCTAAAATGTCTGGGCACACATGAACACAGAAGCTAACTGCATTTTTAATGTATCTTCCAAAAACAATGTTGACAGCAACAAACTTTTCCATAAAGAGGTAAATAAGAGAAAATAAATAAATGAATTAAAAATATTATAATTTAAATAATTGAAAGAACAACATTATATTATTACAACATTACAATTATTATATTTTTAATTAATTTCTTTTCTTTTCCTTGCCTTTCATGGTTGTAAATATGATTTGAGACTTCATTGCTGTTATTTATTGTAATTTGCAACTACGTGTTGCCTTTTGAGAATTGTAAATTGTTAATAGCCTATTGTTTGTTCAATGCCTATTTTGTATGTAAATTGGTTTATTTCTCAAAAAAAAAAACCTTTCTTCGGCCACCTCGCAAACAACAAAATTAATAAATAAATGCCCCAATTAAAAATGATGTAAAATTTTATTATATAACATAATATGATATACTAGCACACGGGAAGAGTGTTGAAAATACTTTTTCTTTTGTTTATGTTGTTTCTTTAGAAAAAGAAAAAAAGTTCCAAACTCCACAGAACCGCTGCGCCTCTAAGCAACACATGGTGTTTTCTTACTGAACCAGTAGCCTATTTGAACGAATCGTCTGAATTAATGATTGAACTCACTCGTTAAAGGGATAGTTCACCCAAAAATGTAAATTCTGTCAGTAATTACTCTCCCTCATGTTGTTCAACCCCGTAAGACCTTCGTTCATCTTCGAACACAAATTAAGATATTTTTGATTAAATCTGAGAGCTGGATCACTCCTCCATTGACTTCTTAAGGGATTGAAACTTGTTCCCCGAAAAGTTATTAAAAACAGCGTTAAAATAGTCCAGTGGCTCAATCTTAAGTTTATCAAGCGACGAGAATACTTTTTGTGCGCAAAAAACCCCAAAAATAACGACTTTATTTCAACTATTCATTTCATTCTCTGTGGAATAGAATGATGGGAAACAGAAAAGAATTTCCCCATTTTCACGCATGCTCAGTATGTCCACTAGATGGCAGCAGAAGTCCGTTGTACACAGGCGTGTCATCGTGTATCTCCCGTTGCTATGGCAAAGTTTTGGAATTCTGGAATTGACCCTTCGCTAAGCCACGCCCGAAAACCGCCACTGGCCAATCGTGTCTTAGCAACCGTAACTAGGCGCGGGAGGTCTGGCAAGCTTTCGAGCGAGGGAAACATGCCGAAGCGTTGTGCGTGTGGATTGTGCTAATCTGATACCCGGTATCCTAAAAGTTTGGACGGGGGAGTGGAACTTTTTTCCTTCCCGAAAATCTAAAAGCCAAGGGGAGAAATTATGTGCGTGGATCCAGCAGTGTGGGAGACCCCATTAACAACTAAATGTCCACAGGATTAACAAAAACACCTATTCCTTGGAAGTTGGAAATAATTACGGTTCTTTGTTCATAATGCACGTTTTAACGTAAAATAAGACGATTAAAGACGGAGGCTCACTGACATACTTTAAAATATATTTCAGCATTTTGTTAATCGACGGCCTATTAACGTTACCCCTGACTGAGTAACTTTAACCCAATCCGATCGCGGCTCAACAGTGTTAGTGTTATTCCACAAGATTTATGGATAAACTGTTTGATTTATAATTATTAGATTAGTTTCACATTTCACTTACCCTGCTGTGCATGAGCATAGCTGTTAGTGTTCCTCAATTTGTGTGTTTCCCATTTGAATGGTCAGCGTATGAGGCGCTGCTGCTGCGACTATAGGCTTTAGCTTCAATTTTTATTAAATTATTCTCTAATCGGTTGCATATTATGTCGTGGATATATCCCTCGAATGCAGTCTGCAGTCCCTTTTGTCTTGCTCTCTCAGATATTTCACATGTTCGCCAAAAATGACTAATTATCTCATTGGGAATGTCTGACACCGGTGCATACACACTGTAATAGATGTGCTAGACGCGAAAGCTTGACAGGCGTAGCAACAGTGACTAAGGAGGACGGGGCTTAGCGAAGGGTCAATTGTTTAAGAACTCTTGATGACTTTGTGATATTGACAGACCTGTGTAACGGTGGCTGCCCCCAAATCAAATTTGGGTTTTTAATAAATGTAATTTAATTAAATTGTTCGGGTGCCAGACAAGTCAAAACTTGTCAAGTAACAAAAAATATATAGGCTACATAGATATGGAATGAATTTCAGTTTCCCCGGAAATAGCTCAAACCACTGTTACACTAAAATTAATGAGAAATGAATGAATTAAATGACACACATTCACAGGTTGAAGGGTTTCAGTCAAAAAAATATTTATGAAAACAGTTAAAATAAAAACTTTTTCTCTGCTTCACATGACAACGGACAGCAGAATGAATGAAAACAAACAGCGAGGAAATTTCTGCTCAAACTCAATTCATTTCACCCAACAATAAAAAAACAAAACAAAAAAACAGTGTCTTTGATTCGCCAATGTCTTAAAGTTTGTTTTTCGGGTTCAATTTCAATCAAAAAACAATAAAGATGAAAAAATAAAATAAAAAAATAATCAGAACGAACGTCTGGTGTGTGGGTGTGTGTGTGTCTGTAATTAGCGTGTGTGTGTGTGTGTGTGTGTGTTGACCGCGTGGAGCAGTCTGTGAAGTGGCCGCAAATTCAGGGCCGGGAAAAGAGTTTGGAGACTTGGCGTGAGGTTTAAAAGATGATGGACATCAAGTCCAATACCTGAGGCAGGCGAACCAGGCTGGATTGTGTTGCACCAGGCAAGCGAACCATGCAGAGATCAATTTCTCCGTCACTTTGGCGATTGCACCCAGTCAGCGCATGCACAGAGATTCCAGCCAAGAATAGCAACGACGTCCTTCAGGTAGCTTGTGTCCCACTCCAATAACCTACACGTTTGTTTGTTTGTTTTTGTTTTTTATGCTCCCCCTCTTCCGTTTCTAGCCCTCTTTTATATTAAATTTTCTCATTGGTTTCCGCCCATTTAGGAAATTTGAAAAGCTGGTATGGATTTCTTCACTAGACTGGGGAAAGGTTCTCATCCACACACAATCCTTTTCATTGTATGTGACATCTCGTCTTTTTTTATTATAATTCCGAAGCTGTCTCTTTTGTGCTTTTTTACAGCATTCCATGGCTTTGGTCTGAAGCTCAGCTAGGTGGTGGACTGTGTTGTAAGATGTGCAGTCTGGAGTTGGATTCTTGCCATGTAACAACTTGTCCATGGGACTTTGCAGTTTCCTCCCCAAATGAAGCTCTGCAGGGGTCTTCCCAATCGTTTTCTGGACAGCTGAATTAATAGCGAAACGGAGTTCCGGTAAATATTGGTCCCATTTTCTGTGATTGTTGTCCACATAGGCAGAAATCATGCATTTGAGCGTACGATTTACCCTCTCTGTCATATTGGTTTGTGGATGGTATGATGTTGTTAGTTTAGGTTTGATACTCCACTTTTGACAGAGTTCTCTGAACAGTGATGACACAAATTGTGTACCTCTATCCGACAGGATGAAGTCCGGCACCCCCAAACGGGTTAGAATTTCCTTCCGAAGAAGTAATGCAACAGTCTGAGCGTTAGCGTTGCGCATGGGGAAAAATTCCCAAGATAAAATTCTAGTAATAGTCTACAAAGACCAAGAGGTACTCATTTTGCTGAGTGCTACGGGGCATTGGCCCCATAATGTCCACTCGAAGCATCTCGCTGGGACGGGTGGTGGCGATTTGTTGAAGTTTTCCCACAGGTTTCTGATTCTCTCCCTTAAGGGTCTGACACTTAACACACTTCTTCACATGGTGTTTTATGTCAGTCCACATTCCAGGCCAGAATGCAACATCATGGATACACTTGTAGGTCTTATAAATACCTACATGACCGCTCCATGGATTAGAGTGGTAGTGGTGCAGAATGGACGACACAAGGCTGGTAGGAACATAGACTCTGTAATGAACTTGATTGTTCGGCAGGTGAGTTTTGTGATAGAGTTTATCCTCCACTATTTCATACTGATCCTTTAGAGGGGAATCATTTTCTGCTAGTGCTTGAAGTGTGTTTGCAATTACAGGGTCTTTATGCTGTTCCTCCCAGATTGTGGCTGGAGACATCGGAAGTTCAGCATTCTCCTGTTGGCTGGTGTACAGTAGGGTTGTGCCGATAGACGATAGTATCGTGTATCGACGATAGACTGAGATTTCGCCGATGGCAGATGCCTTTGACGATATCAATACGATATTGGCTCGTTTTACCATGAACGTATTAAATTATTATTATTAGTATTATTATTATTATAAAGCTAGTATTGTTATTAAATGAATATTAGGAACTACAATTAATTTGCCTTGCCTAAATTCATAACGACATCACTTAATTGCCTAACACTTGCGACAACACCGACACGTGCGTATGAGGACTCCTCTAAGAAAATGTTTTTAAAACAGAATAAAAAACTAGGCCTACATCCCACATCAACATTGAATTGCAAGGTGATCCATTCACAAATTGTCAAGAGTGCTTGTTTTAACAGACTCACGCATATCTTGACTGAAAACGGCATCGTTGTTCGTCATCAGTATTTTGTTTCCATAGCACATTAACAAAAAGTTTAATGACACTAATAACACTAAAAACAATACAATTACTAAATATTAATAAACAATAATATCACTAAAATTATATAGGCCAGTCTTTAGTTCACGAACAGCACAACTCTGCCATCTGTGAAAATCAAAAGCAGCTTCAAACACTTGTTTAACAAGAAATATTCTTGTAATTTTTTCACTGTCATCATATAGGTCCACAAGAGAAATATTAAGCCAGTAAATTAAGATAGTCGCTATACCGTTATGTCCATCGTCGTCTCTGAGAGATCGCGGCGTTTATGCAGCGACAGATGCTGAAAGCTCAGTCCGTTTCTACTTTCACCTCAGGAAGGAGTGCGTTTACAGGCACGTTCTTAACCCGATTATTCTGAATAAACTGACAATGCATGTGGTCATGTAAACGCATTAACCTGTTTTCCTTTATCGGAGTCAAGTCATAAGTTTAAGTATAACCGATCGACTCAGCCAGATTTCTGCCCCTTACTCTGATTTAAAACACATGAACCCGCGTTCTTGGGCTTATTGAAGTGCGCATAATGTGAAGTGCATCCAAACAGAGAGAGCACTGATATCGCAAACTCTGACTCTTTCTTGACCTTAGAAATTATTAAAACGTGTTTTCATCTCGTGCAGAAGTACAGTCAAAATGCTGCATCTAACGGCATGAGAGGATAATGTGTGTCCGTAAATTTCCCGCTGATGTTGAAATACTCCGAGTCAGATACAAAAATGATTAGGATCTTTTTTTACCTCACTATACCGGGAAATAACCTGATCTAGCCTAGTAATAAACACTCCACCTTTGCTAGCAAAATAGAAAAATATTCTCGTATAAAATGAAGTAATAAAACAAGCAAATTAATGAGTAAATAATCAAGTTCATAATCAAATAAGTAAGCCCCGCCCCCTCACGATAATATTGTG
Organism: Gila robusta; assembly: GCA_030770095.1. Taxonomy (NCBI): domain Eukaryota; kingdom Metazoa; phylum Chordata; class Actinopteri; order Cypriniformes; family Leuciscidae; genus Gila; species Gila robusta. The sequence continues at coordinate 16,594 of JAVALU010000139.1, forward strand.
TATCGCCGATCTCACAGGCTGACGTTAGGACGATATGAAAATGGAGCATATCGCCCAACACTAGTGTACAGGCTACAACTGGTGCGAATCCGAGACAGAGCATCAGGTGCCATATTCAGGTTTCCTTTGCGATATTCAATGATAAAATCAAATCTCTGGTGTCGCAAGGCCCATCGGATGAGGCGACTCGTGGTTTTTGTGGAAGACATTACCCATTGTAGCACTGAGTGGTCCGTGATGACAGTGAACAGTTTGTGCTCTAGGTAGTGCTGCCATTTTTCCAGGGCCTAGATTACAGCCAAACACTCTTTTTCGGTGGTTGAGTAATTGGTCTCTGCTTTGTTTAGGGTTCGGCTGGCATAAGCAATAACTTGTTCCAATCCTTTTTCCTTGCGCTGGGTCAGCACAGCACCCAAACCAGTGTCACTGGCATCCGTGTAGACAGTAAAAGGAAGTTGAAGGTCAGGATGGCCAAGAATTGGAGGAGAGGTAAGACAGCATTTTAAATGTTCAAAGGCTTGCTGACACTGCTGTGACCAGAGGAATGAACATCCCTTTTTTTTCAGTGCATTTATAGGTTCAGCGATCCTGGAGAAGTTTGGTACAAACCGGTGGTACCACCCGGCTAACCCCAGGAAACGCTGGACCTCCTTGATGTTGGTGGGCACAGGGTATTCCCGTATAGCCTCCACTTTACTTGGGTCTGCAGTTATGCCTTGGACGTTGACGACATGTCCCAGAAAGGTTATTTCATGAAGGCAGAACGTGCTTTTTTTAAAATTAATGGTTAACCCAGCTATTTGCAGCTTGTGAAGAACAGCCTGGAGGTCGAAGTAGTGCTGGGCTACAGATGGTGAGTAAATAATGATGTCATCAATGTAGACAAAACAAATGACTCCACGCAATTCACCTAGAACACTCTCCATTAGCCTTTGGAAGGTTGCTGGGGCATTTAACCCGAACGGCATAACATTAAACTGGAACAGTCCTGATGGAGTTGTGAAAGCAGTCTTTGGTTTACTTTCCTGATCCATGTTCACTTGCCAGTAGCCACTGTTAAGGTCAACGGTGGAAAATATGGCCGCTCCAGATAATGACTCCAAGATCTCAGTGATGTTGAGTAAAGGGTACGCATCATTCTCTTGTTTTATAGGTACTTGGTGGGAAGTATATATGTGATGCTGCATAACTTCAGTACGTCCTGGACGAAGGGTACAAACTTGAGGGTTTGACTCGAGGATCTGCCGTAGCTGTTGCTTGCCTTCCGGAGGTAAGTGGGCATCATTTACAGCAGTGTCAATTAATGTCTTTTCATCCAGGTAGGCTGGTGGTTGAGCTGTGTTAAGTTGAGGAGGAGGAACAGAAGTTAGTAAGGAGAGGCTGTTGGGATTTTTATTTCCCGTCTTTCCCCTTAGATGTTGGGAGCTGATAACTGGTACACTGGCATTTGTTGGCTGGAAAGGATAATCCTCTTTAGGATTAGACTGAAATGAATACTTTTGATCTGCCACATTGATCTGCAGCCCACTGGAGAAGATAAAGTCCAGTCCTAATACGACTGCATAGGCCAGGGCTTTGGCTGATAGAACAACAGCAGGTATGGTGAATACTTTTTGATGTAGGGTGATTGGCATGTTTATCCAACCTAAAGGAATTTCTGCTTCCCCATTGGCTAGGTAGAGCGGACCCCTGTGTCCATGGTTGGAGTCTTTGTGAAGTGAGCTCCTTCCAGAGATTCTCATGTAGAAGGGTGTAGCTAGCACCAGTATCAACAATGGCATTTCCCTTCCAGGTACCAATACAGAGTGGTATCACTAATTGTTGTGGAACAATTGCAGTAGATGGGGTTTTCTTACCAGTTGTTGGTGACTTGTGGGGAAAGGTGGCCGACACAGAGCGATTGCCAGGTGGATCAGCTCCTTTAGATGGAAATGTCCGTTTGCTACTGGAAGAAGGGTGTTGGCTGGTGGACTGAGGTGACTGGGACTGAGAAGAGACAAAGTGAGGACAACTGCCAGGTGAGTGATGGCCTTTACATCGCCAACATTGCACTAAAGGCTTCCCTGCCGTGCGGTTGGAAATGGGTCTTTGCTTTTTTCATATTGCAGTTGTTGGTCGTAGTCTTTTTCGAGCTGTTGGCCTAATTTCATGAGTTCATCGACTGTGTTCACCCGACTGCGAATCTGGCTTGCAAGGTAGGGATTCATATTTTTAAAAATCATTTTCACCAATTCACTGTCCGTCAAGGTGGGTTTCCACCTCTTGCAGAGAGCTCTGTATGTAAATGCAAAGTCTCTAATGCTCTCCCTTTCTCCCTGTGTTCTTGTCCTTACCCCTCCAGCCAGCTCGTCTTCATTATCCTCTGAGAGGAAAGCAGAGAGGAAAATAGATCTAAACTCCTCCCACGTGATTACAGAGGATCGTGCAACTTCCCACCAGTCCCGGGCAGTACCGTAAAGGACAGTGCGGAAAGTGGCCAGGATGTCGGCATTAGCAAGAGGATGTAACGCCAAGAAATCCTGACATCGGGTTATATAGAGCAAGGGATCCACATCATCTGACGGTCTCCCAAAAGTAGGAAAAGTAATCTTAAGATGATCACTCTTTACAGCAGGAGCAGGAAGTATTGGAGCCGTCACTGGTGATACAAATGAAACTGGAGTGGTAAGAGGCAATGGTGAGTAACCTCTTGCCTGCAAATCAGCCATTTGTTTCTCTTGCCTTTCAAATCTTTTCTCAAGTTCAGTTTGTAAGCGGTTTACAGCTGCACAGTGTGTTGGTGGTTTGGGTGCACAGGGTGAGCTCTGTAGACAACTGGTCATGATTTATTTGATGGGTTACCAGGTAGGATTTGATGTCTTGCTGAAGCTCCACAATCATGAACCGCACTTCAGACACATAGGTAGTCTTAGCTTTGTGAAGTTCATCAGAAATCATAACTTTAAAGGGATACTTCAGGATTTAACATTAAGCTTTGTATCAGTAGAAAACCAGTAGTATTTTCGAATTACTGTGCTTCCCCCCCTCATTTCCCCCTGATATGAGAGATTTATGTATTTTTAGTCTGGAAAAAATCCTCCGATGACGCAAAAATCATCATTTTGCGTCATCGGAGGATTTTTGGGCCAGAGGCTTAAAACTACAGAAGGTACTAGTAGCTAGTTCCGCATGTTTTCACCACGCCCATATGGGGCGGGATCTCACTCACAGAGTGTAAAGATGTGTCAGCCATCTTTCTGTAGAAGCTAAGCTAACAGGCTCTTGCTCTGTGTATAAAGTTTGTATAGTAGGCTAATCACGATGGCTGAAGGTAACGTTAGTTTTGAAGTTGAAATGGCAGAAGGGGATTTCGAAGATCTGTTGCGCGATTCTGATGCTCGCGGCTACCTGTACGAGCCGCAATACAGCGATGAACAGTTGCGGGAGATGGAGGAACAAGAGGCGGCCGGAGCAGCTGCTGCAGCAGGGGAGCAAGACCTGACTCGAGCCCGGCCAGACTCGAGCTGGGGCGGACTGGTGCTGTCAGTGCTCTCGCTGTGCGCCTATGGAAACAGTCCTATTGCTGTCGAGAATTTCAGCGATCCCATTTTCTTCTGGACGAGATAAACTGGAAACGCCAGCCAAAGCCCGCAGGGACAAACGGACGACTTAGTGTAAAGTGAGTAACGTTATTTGGTTTGTTTTTCTTTTTTTTACCAAGACGTAATGTACAGAGTTTGGACACCCGGCATTATCACAATGTTCTTCCCGTGTAGTCAGCTGAGCTATTGTTGTTATATTTACATCTATGATAGTATACTGTATGTGCAAATAGTTCGCATTGCTAACGTTGTGCTTAGTGTTTTGTAGACAATATCGCCTAACAGTCTATCGTCACTTTATGGAATGGGTTCTGCAAGGCGAGAGACTTTGTAAAGGCTATCGTCTCGTTTTGCCCACCTGTGTTGTCCAGGATATCAGACGGAGATATCCAGCTCCTGACGGGCAATACTATGAATGAATATAAGGAAACAGCTGAAGCTCTGGAAGAGCTTTGAGTGTAAAAGTGTTAATATTAATTATTTTTTTAATTAAAAGTTATAACTCACATTGGTTGTGGTTCTTTTTATAAACATTTACTGTTACTAGAGTATGTATTAGCCTAGAGAATGTGTGGAGAAATCTTTCGGATACTGCCGCCTGTAACCGGTAGGCGTGGTTAGCCTGGGCAGCAAAGCAAGTGCATTCTGGGAGTTGTTGTCTTTCAGCCACATGAGTAAAAAATACATTTTCTGCCTTTTCTCAGTCTAGAATGCTTCAATTTCAAAAATAATTTCACATTTCTACTATATAAATGATCACTATTAAATACACATTCATCTTCCCAGAGCTGAAGTATTCCTTTAAGTGATTTAGTGAGTTGATCAGTCTCTTCCTTCACATGCTTCTTACTTTCAGAAATGTGGGTGAGCACTTCTTGTTGGTTGTGCTTGAGTTTATCAGCAAGGTTAGAAATCAGGCTGTAGTGATGTGCAGACATGGTTTTAAGTTCTTTGGCGAGTTGACCTATGGTTTTCTCATGGGTTTGTATATGTTGTGTCAACGTATCCCAGTTTCCTTTAACTTGAGTGAGTTGATGCATTACTTTTCCAGGAGTTGATAGGATGCCAGGCAAGTCCCGCTGTGCCACTGAAGAGAGACATGAAGGCGCAGGTGATGTACATATCTGCATGAAGTCAACATTCGGTTCCTGTTCCCAGGTGAAGGGTTGAACAGGAGAACTGCCAGCTAGTGGTGAAGTTGCAAACCGCACATGGGTTCCTGGGAAGTCAGTGGTGCTGGCTTGAGTGGGAGTGAATTGGAGAGGAGCACGAAGGAGTCCAGGTGAAGAGAGTGGAGGACGGAGTGCTGGAGGCCAGACTGGGGTAGCAACGTCTGGTTCCATCTCCACAAAAGTGGATGGAGAGAGAGGAGTGGTCGCCATGTTTGATTGTCAGTGTATGTGTGGTCAGTGTAAAAATGTAGTGAAATGCAAGTTGATGAAAAAAACAATGTATACACGTTTGAAAATAAATACAGAATACACCAACAGTTCAGTGTGACTGAAATGTCTATCCCAACAATTCACAAAACCAATAATTAGATTTCAATGACTTAAATGATTGTTCCACAGCTTTCACATTAATCAGGTCAATCAGTTTGGCATTTCAACTAAGGGGTAACACGATTATATAAATTTATCAATATGCAAGTTGACAAACAAAAAGTATTTCCCCACAAAACCTTTTAGTAAAAAGTATACGTTTCAGTTCAGTATATATGCCACAATTTCACAAACACACACACAAAAAAGGGCAATTTAAAGTGACAATACCCAACCTCAAATAATCATTTAGGGAAACTCAAATTCAAGTTTTATATGTCCAGGTTTCAATATTTCAAGTTTCAATGTTTCAAGTTTCAATGTTTCAGGTCCCTGCTCGGGCACCACTTATGTAACGGTGGCTGCCCCCAAATCAAATTTGTTTTTTTAATAAATGTAAATTTAATTAAATTGTTCAGGCACCAGACAAATCAAAACTTGTCAAGTAACAAAAAATATATACATAGATATGGAATGAATAGCTCAAACCACTGTTACACAAAAATTAATGAGAAATGAATTAATTAAATGACACACATTCACAGGTTGAAGGGTTTCAGTCAAAAAAATATTTATGAAAATAGTTAAAATAAAAAAAACTTTTTCTCTGCTTCACATGACAAAGGACAGCAGAATGAATGAAAACAAACAGCGAGGAAATTTCTGCTCAAACTCAATTCATTTCACCCAACAATAAAAAAAAAAAAAAAAAAAAAAACAGAGTCTTTGATTCGCCAATGTATTAAAGTTCGTTTTTCGGGTTCAATTTCAATCGAAAAACAATAAAGATGAAAAAATAACAAAAAAATAATAATCAGAACGAATGTCTGGTGTGTGGGTGTGTGCGTCTGTAATGAGCGTGTGTGTGTGTGTGTTAGAGATGCGCGGTTGGCGGTTACAGCCGCGGACTCCGCGGATAAACCGCGGATCGGGCGGATGACGTGACTAAAAAATATATTTTAATTAAATTCGGGCGGGTGGCGGGCGGTTGAACCAAATTATGTGCCAAAATGCGTTTTCTATTAGGCTACAATGAAAATATTGTACAGTATAGCCTATCAGATAAGGTCAGTGTGAAGACGTTCAGTGTGTGTGGAAGGAAGAAGACAGGGTCGGCGTGACTGGGACTCGCGTTTATTCAGAAAAATAAAAAGAAAGGAGGCGCACAGTAGCGCATTCGCCGCCATAAACAAAACACGCGATCCAACACTTGCTTCTCAGTCTCGGTTGCAGTAGCCGCGTGCGAAGTCCCAGTCCAACTCTCTCTCTCGCTCTCTCATTCCCGCCGGTTATATGCGGTCTCTCCACGCCCCAATAGTTGCAATCAGACACAGGTGTTCATCATCTGCACTTGACCTACTTACTCACCGCGCGGCTCCGTCCTTTCTCTCCCGCTACAGACTTCGCAAAATCACGCCCCCCTCGCCACAGTCAGGTTTGCCGAAGTGCGTTTAATTTATTTATTTTTGTCCCTGCGTGCCGATCGGAGACGGAGTTCACTGCTGATATTCTGAGAGCTTTCTAGTCTCGCGGCTGTCATCAGCAGCGCCTTGTATCGCCCAATCAGCAGATGGCGGGCGGGTGCGGATTTGAAAATTGGTCAAAAACGTTGGTGCGGATGGATGGCGGACGGATGATGAGTTTTGTGATGCGGTTGCGGATGAAATAATAGCCCATCCGCGCATCTCTAGTGTGTGTGTGTGTTGACCGCATGGAGCAGTCTGTGAAGTGGCCGCAAATTCAGGGCCGGGAAAAGAGTTTGGAGACTTGGCGTGAGGTTTAAAAGATGATGGACATCAAGTCCAATACCTGAGGCAGGCGAACCAGACTGGATTGTGTTGCACCAGGCAAGCGAACCATGCAGAGCTCAACTAGTGATGGCAAAATGAGGCTTCCTGAACCACTGAGACCTCGCAGCCCATTGCTTCACCCAAAAGTTCATTACTCGAAGCTTCATTCAGCATTGCTCACTAGTGACACCTAGCTACTGTGCAAAGAAGTAGCAGACAAATTAATTAATTCTGAACCAATGACCTGAGCAGACCTATGATGTCCGTATACCGGCATTTGGATGCAGGGGAACATAAAAATGCCAGTGCCAGCTAGTATAAATGAGGATACTGATGCTTATGTTGAGGCCAGACAGGGGAGGATCTCCTCTTTCTTGCCGGCTCCATTACCAGGAAAAAGGAAGAGTCACAAAAAGCAAACAAATCCAAAATTGCAATCCAAAACAAAAAGCAGTCCAGATCCAAAAATCCAAAGCAATCCAAATAATCTTATCTAATTAATATAATAAGACTATAATATAGCTACTACAATTAATAATAACAACAATATACTATATTCTAACCTGATAAACTATAAAGTAATAATATACAGCCCTAACACATACATGACTCAATAACGACAATGACAATGAGAGTTCTCTGACACTCTGACACTACAACTGCGGCTGCTACTCCTGACAACATCCAGAAGGTGGCGCGAGTTTCGAACCCCCTTTATCCACCTGTTTCCGGGGGGCGCTACTGTAAAAAATAAAGTGGGTGCAACTTCCGGTCAGGTGGCGGAAGTAGCATACCAATGGTATTTTGTGCGCTATTTAGCGAAGAGGCTAGGTGTTTTTCGGATAATGTTTTACTATTTAAACTAAGTCGCAAACCTTTATGAGAGATGTCGTTATGGAGCTCAGGGACAACATGTGCTGTTCGCGGTTGTAGACTACATATAACCGGACTAAACTAATTCAGTGGCAAATTTTATTATCCAACAATCTTAGACTAAAGATTTTAAGTGAAGGCTACTGTGAAGCAACATATTCAGAACATGAATGACACACAGTAAACATTTCATAGTATATCTATTATAATATAGGCTATATATATTTATCAGGTCTGTGAGGCAAGTAGACTATGCTGAGTTTCGGTTCATTTATGAGACGAGCTGCAGTTCAGGCGCCGGCGCCTCCGTGTCTTGATTATTGTCTGCTATATTCACTTATTATTTATCAAATCCAGGTAATTTGTTGATGAAACATTGATTAAAATTAAGATACAAATTAATACAAAACGAAATTAACTTTAAATAAAGGCTTAGTGCTTTCTGTTTGAGGTCTCCGTGAAAAGACTTTAAAGCAGTCTTTTAGTGCTGCTTTCAGGGAACTGTCACATCCATAACATTGTTTTTTCCTCATAAATACAAACATGAAAAATAAAATAAAATGAATATTTTATATTCTGTGGAGAGCCAACCCTTCTTCATCCGGTGGGTAGTATTACTTTAGGTTTGCACAGTGTAATTCACACATTTCACAGAATTACTAAAAAATATTTTGCCACCTAAAAGTTAAAGATTTTTTTGTTTCATGTCCCTCATATTAAATATAAAATGCATGTGTTATATTTTTCTAATGTCTGGACTCCTTTATTAATGGAGTATGATATATAAACAGAAGTTCCAATAGCCTATATTAAATGCATTTTCTGAGAATTTATATTTCAGGTTTTGACTGCAAATGTCACGTCCATAACGCTGGAATTGCCCAATTTTAAATAATTTATCTTCAACTAGTTTTGTGGTGTAGGTCTACGTATTTTATAATGTTAACTTCAAATAATACTAATAGTAAAGATATGGTAGGGGATCTGGATGGGAAGGATATCTCTGGGATTTGGAAGGGGTGTGTCGTGATTCTGCCTTCTCACACCGCGACACAGGTTCGTGGATCTGAGTATCGCGATTTCGTTTTTATATCGCGTATCGTTACAGCCCTATTTAACATGATTCTTTTTTATTATTATTTAGGAACAAACGAGGGTCTCTGTTTAAGAAACGCCGGCTCGCAGCTGCAGGTTCCAGAGCACCGCATGTTTAGCCTATAGACTGGGTTTAGCCATAACCGAACGTCCAGTTTAACTGCCACAAGTTGATCTCAAAGTCATTTATTTAGTCATTTATTTCCTGAGTGACCAGTAAAGTCACGTCCACAAACCTTATGTTGTAAATACAACTGTTCACGAACAGAAGATTGTCTTGGACTCATGCTGCATGCAATGAGAATTATGCCTACTGTTGATCTTCTTGTAATAAACTCATCGTGGAAAAACACGCTGTATTTTTGTATTTTCATTGCATTTTTAATTGATAAAAAGTTAAATAAATTAAATAATACATTTTAATATAAATATTAATAATAAACCGATAGTCGAATGAATGAATGAGTGTCACGTCTCGCTTGTTTACTTCGAACCGGAAGACGCGCCCACTTTTGACGCAAGGCCTCATGGGACGTAGGAAACTTGTAGATACGAAAGCGACACTCAGACCGAACCGATGACGTATCCACACAAACCGAGGCCTCGTTTGTCATTAGTCACGTGATTTTCACGTTAACAACACAAGCCTCGAATCGCGGCTTCATCTGGCACACCCATTTTTTCTCGACACAAGCTCCGACGCCTCGGTTTGGCATTTCAACTAAGGGGTAACACGATTATATAAATTTATCAATATGCAAGTTGACAAACAAAAAGTATTTCCCCACAAAACCTTTTAGTAAAAAGTATACGTTTCAGTTCAGTATATATGCCACAATTTCACAAACACACACACAAAAAAGGGCAATTTAAAGTGACAATACCCAACCTCAAATAATCATTTAGGGAAACTCAAATTCAAGTTTTATATGTCCAGGTTTCAATATTTCAAGTTTCAATGTTTCAAGTTTCAATGTTTCAGGTCCCTGCTCGGGCACCACTTATGTAACGGTGGCTGCCCCCAAATCAAATTTGTTTTTTTAATAAATGTAAATTTAATTAAATTGTTCAGGCACCAGACAAATCAAAACTTGTCAAGTAACAAAAAATATATACATAGATATGGAATGAATAGCTCAAACCACTGTTACACAAAAATTAATGAGAAATGAATTAATTAAATGACACACATTCACAGGTTGAAGGGTTTCAGTCAAAAAAATATTTATGAAAATAGTTAAAATAAAAAAAACTTTTTCTCTGCTTCACATGACAAAGGACAGCAGAATGAATGAAAACAAACAGCGAGGAAATTTCTGCTCAAACTCAATTCATTTCACCCAACAATAAAAAAAATAAAAATAAAAAAAAAACAGAGTCTTTGATTCGCCAATGTATTAAAGTTCGTTTTTCGGGTTCAATTTCAATCGAAAAACAATAAAGATGAAAAAATAACAAAAAAATAATAATCAGAACGAATGTCTGGTGTGTGGGTGTGTGCGTCTGTAATGAGCGTGTGTGTGTGTGTGTTAGAGATGCGCGGTTGGCGGTTACAGTAAACATTTCATAGTATATCTATTATAATATAGGCTATATATATTTATCAGGTCTGTGAGGCAAGTAGACTATGCTGAGTTTCGGTTCATTTATGAGACGAGCTGCAGTTCAGGCGCCGGCGCCTCCGTGTCTTGATTATTGTCTGCTATATTCACTTATTATTTATCAAATCCAGGTAATTTGTTGATGAAACATTGATTAAAATTAAGATACAAATTAATACAAAACGAAATTAACTTTAAATAAAGGCTTAGTGCTTTCTGTTTGAGGTCTCCGTGAAAAGACTTTAAAGCAGTCTTTTAGTGCTGCTTTCAGGGAACTGTCACATCCATAACATTGTTTTTTCCTCATAAATACAAACATGAAAAATAAAATAAAATGAATATTTTATATTCTGTGGAGAGCCAACCCTTCTTCATCCGGTGGGTAGTATTACTTTAGGTTTGCACAGTGTAATTCACACATTTCACAGAATTACTAAAAAATATTTTGCCACCTAAAAGTTAAAGATTTTTTTGTTTCATGTCCCTCATATTAAATATAAAATGCATGTGTTATATTTTTCTAATGTCTGGACTCCTTTATTAATGGAGTATGATATATAAACAGAAGTTCCAATAGCCTATATTAAATGCATTTTCTGAGAATTTATATTTCAGGTTTTGACTGCAAATGTCACGTCCATAACGCTGGAATTGCCCAATTTTAAATAATTTATCTTCAACTAGTTTTGTGGTGTAGGTCTACGTATTTTATAATGTTAACTTCAAATAATACTAATAGTAAAGATATGGTAGGGGATCTGGATGGGAAGGATATCTCTGGGATTTGGAAGGGGTGTGTCGTGATTCTGCCTTCTCACACCGCGACACAGGTTCGTGGATCTGAGTATCGCGATTTCGTTTTTATATCGCGTATCGTTACAGCCCTATTTAACATGATTCTTTTTTATTATTATTTAGGAACAAACGAGGGTCTCTGTTTAAGAAACGCCGGCTCGCAGCTGCAGGTTCCAGAGCACCGCATGTTTAGCCTATAGACTGGGTTTAGCCATAACCGAACGTCCAGTTTAACTGCCACAAGTTGATCTCAAAGTCATTTATTTAGTCATTTATTTCCTGAGTGACCAGTAAAGTCACGTCCACAAACCTTATGTTGTAAATACAACTGTTCACGAACAGAAGATTGTCTTGGACTCATGCTGCATGCAATGAGAATTATGCCTACTGTTGATCTTCTTGTAATAAACTCATCGTGGAAAAACACGCTGTATTTTTGTATTTTCATTGCATTTTTAATTGATAAAAAGTTAAATAAATTAAATAATACATTTTAATATAAATATTAATAATAAACCGATAGTCGAATGAATGAATGAGTGTCACGTCTCGCTTGTTTACTTCGAACCGGAAGACGCGCCCACTTTTGACGCAAGGCCTCATGGGACGTAGGAAACTTGTAGATACGAAAGCGACACTCAGACCGAACCGATGACGTATCCACACAAACCGAGGCCTCGTTTGTCATTAGTCACGTGATTTTCACGTTAACAACACAAGCCTCGAATCGCGGCTTCATCTGGCACACCCATTTTTTCTCGACACAAGCTCCGACGCCTCGGTTTGGCATTTCAACTAAGGGGTAACACGATTATATAAATTTATCAATATGCAAGTTGACAAACAAAAAGTATTTCCCCACAAAACCTTTTAGTAAAAAGTATACGTTTCAGTTCAGTATATATGCCACAATTTCACAAACACACACACAAAAAAGGGCAATTTAAAGTGACAATACCCAACCTCAAATAATCATTTAGGGAAACTCAAATTCAAGTTTTATATGTCCAGGTTTCAATATTTCAAGTTTCAATGTTTCAAGTTTCAATGTTTCAGGTCCCTGCTCGGGCACCACTTATGTAACGGTGGCTGCCCCCAAATCAAATTTGTTTTTTTAATAAATGTAAATTTAATTAAATTGTTCAGGCACCAGACAAATCAAAACTTGTCAAGTAACAAAAAATATATACATAGATATGGAATGAATAGCTCAAACCACTGTTACACAAAAATTAATGAGAAATGAATTAATTAAATGACACACATTCACAGGTTGAAGGGTTTCAGTCAAAAAAATATTTATGAAAATAGTTAAAATAAAAAAAACTTTTTCTCTGCTTCACATGACAAAGGACAGCAGAATGAATGAAAACAAACAGCGAGGAAATTTCTGCTCAAACTCAATTCATTTCACCCAACAATAAAAAAAAAATAAATAAAAAAAAAACAGAGTCTTTGATTCGCCAATGTATTAAAGTTCGTTTTTCGGGTTCAATTTCAATCGAAAAACAATAAAGATGAAAAAATAACAAAAAAATAATAATCAGAACGAATGTCTGGTGTGTGGGTGTGTGCGTCTGTAATGAGCGTGTGTGTGTGTGTGTTAGAGATGCGCGGTTGGCGGTT
>JAVALU010000140.1:0-31634 GCA_030770095.1 Gila robusta
TGTTCTTGTGTTTGTCCTCATAATCTTCCTGAACATGGTCAGGTGTGAACACTTCTGCATCACCTGAGGACTGAAGTGAAGCAAAGAATGATCCTCTTATTCTGATTGTAAGAAAGAAAAAAATACATGACAATTGCTACTCACTGACTGTCCTGAAGGTGATTCAGCTCCTAATGAAAAGTAAGACACAAATGCATTTATTAGCAGACTTGCATTTATGAGTTACTTAAACAGGTTACTAAACAAAGAAATTCAGTCGACAGACACTGTCTGAAAATGAAAATGACTGCACTAGAGAGGCAAATAAAGATGAAACACCACAATCACAGTTTATATTTATATAACCATCAAGTTTGCTTAAACTTTTGTTTGTTATTAAACTCTGTTGCTGAAAACCAAGCCATGTAATATGAAACTGAAAAAGTATATGATAATGATAATAATACTGAAAGCAAAATTAACAAGCAAAACTAATAATTGCCATGGACCAAATCAGATTAAAAATTGGCTTTGGCAAGTAAAATAAGTAGAGGATAATGTAGACTTAACCAGTCTATCACAAAATAAAGCAGAGATAGAAAATGCAGAGCTCAGAACACAATCTGAAACCCGAGAGAAAAGACTGGATATCTAGGTTTACATCCTTTGTATTGTGTTTTTCAGTTTAGTACCTCATCTAATTGCACACAATAAAAGTATACTGAAAAGGAACGTTATTTTTCAGATATACTGTATTTAAGTGATGAGTTTGTTCCCGGGCATTTTGTTCCAAAAATTGCACTTAATAGGCCTACAATTCTTCACATTTTATTAAGTTTAAAAAGAATAGTTCACCCAAAAAGGATCCGCTTGTTGTGAGTAAAAGAGAACTTTGTAAGTATAAAGTAAAAGGTTCTAAAAGTGATTAGCTGTTCTAGACATTTTATAGACAGTGATTCAAAATGTTGATTTAAAATTTAAATATTTTCTAAAATATTTTTTAACTTTCATGTTTTATATTTTTGTCATTATCGTAGGCCAACAGTAAGGTGTGCAAATGCACCTCCAAAAAATCGTCTATGCATACAGAGATGCTTGGAGACCACTGTAATCAGAGATAGAGATATAGGTATAGTTATCAATAGCAATAGTAACAAAACAGCATTCTCTTGCAACAAACCAACACATGATGCTCTCTGCAAAATGACTTATATTGGCAAAAAGTCTTCTGATTGGCTAACAAAGAATCTGAACTTTTTTCAGTTTAAAGAGTCAAGCACTGTCACAGAGCCATAAGTGATATTTCAGGACACCTATGGACACCTATTTCAGTGACATCTTTTTACTGCACGCCATTCCACAGAACATTACTTACAGCACCTTTATGACAGTCAAGGGGTTGTACAAGATTTGCTTACTTTTGCTCCCAATATTTTCTGTCTTTATTGTCTTCAACTGTGAAACTGTGAAACCCTTCTTGTCACGCTCAATCAACATTGACTTTCTCCAGCTAAATGAGAAAACATTGAACACAGATTATAGTAAAAAAAAATTAAAGACAAATTTTGTAGTTCAGTAATGTCAGCAGCTACATCAGAAATGCAAAGAAATGGGGAAGAAAAAATGTAATCAAAATTATTTAACCCCTTATTACAGATCAAACAAAAGTCATTGAAATCGCTCAACACAACAAATGTTTCAAGTGGTTTCCCCAAATTTAACTGAAAATGCAACTTTTAATGACTTCTGCAGTCTCAAAATTATTCAACCCCCTGAATAGAATCCCTCACAACAGCACAAATCTGCAAAACAGGTGTTGTCAAGCACACCTGATGCAACTAATCAAGGGCTTCATTAGTTTCACCAGGTGTGCTTGAGCTAAAACACATGAAATATCTAAACTGGCTAGGTTTGTTGAGTGTCACATTTGACTGCATGTTAGAAATATGGCTAAGTCAAAATAATGGTCCAAAAAGTTAAGAGAAGATATCATTGCCCTTCACAAACAGTACTAAATGTTCCAAGAGACACATTTGGAAGCATAGTTTGCAAGTTCAAAGTTAAAGGAACAGTGGTTACACTACCTGGACAGGGCAGAAAAAGGAAGCTATCAACCAGCAACCAGATTCAAAATGGAAGTATCAGGAAATCCTAGGGGAAAACGCCATGCCGTCAGTGGGGAAGCTGAAGCTTGGGCGTCATTGGACCTTCCAACAGGACAATGATCCCGAGCATACCTCAAATTCCACCAAGGCTTGGTTGTAGAAGAAATCGTGGAAGATTCTGCAGTGCCCATCACAGTCACCTGACTTGAACCCCATAGGGAATCTCTGGTGGGATTTGAAGACGGCGGTTGCAGCACGCAAACCCATGAATAATACTGAACTAGAGGCCATTGCTCGTGAGGTATTGTGGTTATGAAAAAGTGAGTGTACCACCTAAAGGGGTTGATATTGAATTGCTCTCACAGAGACGCGAGTTGTTTGGGATTTTTACCCTTCAGACTTTATCACCTATGGGCATGAATGATGAAGCATTATTTAATGTGATGCTATAGATTTTTTTCCCGGTTATATAATGTACAATTTTTGATGTAACTTTTTGTATATGATGATGTGGAGTTCATGAAGTATTCAATCATTGAATGTGATTGGTAATTGATGGATCTTCACAGTGATTGGTCATGATATAATTTTAAATGTGATTGAGCTTGAACAGTATGTTGTATATGCCTGATGAAGGTCATGAGTTTCGGTCTGAAACTTTGCTGATAAATATTTTTGATACTTTTTGCAAGTATTGATAGCATGTGGGATTTCCTTTTGTTTTTTATAAATATGTATAAAAATTCCCCCCATTTTCCAAAATGAAATTCCGGCCCTGAAAGGTATAAATAAAGGAGTTAATGTGGAAACGCTTCATTTTACAGTACAGTACTTACAGTGTACTTACCTAGAAACTACTGGTAATATAAGGTAAGTACATGGGTTAAGGTTAGGTTTAGGGGTAGGTTCAGGGTTAGTACCTAGTTATTAACCAGTTATTGTAATTACTATAATAAGTACATAGTATGTACATGGGAAACAGGACTGTAAAATGAAGTGTTACCAAAGTGTTATTGTTCTTTTTTTTTTCTTTTTACCATAGTATTGACTTTGGTATCGAGTATTGTGTACTTTTGGTGGTATCGGTACCGACTACTAGATTTTTGGTATTGTGACATCCCTAAAACGGTGTTCTGCTAAGTACTAAAGATGCTTGCCATAAAGGGGTTGAATAATTTTGAGACTAAAGAAGTCATTAAAAGTTGCATTTTCAGTTGAATTTGGGGAAACCACTTGAAACATTTGTTGTGTTGAGCTATTTCAATTACTTTTGTTTGATTTTTTCATTGCAATCAGCTAAAAGTATGTACATTTTGCCATTAAACCTGATTTGCAATGGAGGTTGAATAATTTCGATAACAATTGTATATACTTACACATTCAGGGTCCAACCTGTCTGTGTCAGTGATTCCCTCAGGGACTGTATATCCTTTAATGGATTAAATGACACTGCTGCATTTATCCTGGAAAAAAACATTTAACTACATATGTGTGAACTTGTGAAAACAAATTAAAAATAGTATGACGTCATACGGGGAAAGGTTACCTCCCCTTTCTCAGCTTTTCCCGCCCAGAGAATTTGAACCGTCCATGAGAAAATTAGCAAGGAATAGAATGCGCGAGCGCGATTTGAGTTTTTCCTCGAGAGACATCATGGCGTGTGAACGAGCGAAGCACGGCCGTTGCTCAATAATAGAATGTACAAATGAACACAAGAGCATTTTTTTAGTTCCTTCATCCAACCCACAGAAGAACCAGTGGATTAATTTCTCTAAACTACAAATATTACTGATATAAATGCTAATACAACTTTAAAACGATAGCAAATCAGAGCAACATGAAAAGGCAACAGTAGGCTAGCGTTAACTACATGATAATAACTAACAGCATACGTAAACCATCCGAATAAATTTTTAGAATTTCGCCGAAGTTTGATTGACAGTCGATCTGACAGTTAACAGAATTATATAAAACAGTTACACCTCAAAAGAGAAAGGCGAGCACAGTTTATTATTATTAGGCTATTATTATTATTATTTAGACTATGTCTTTGCTGGTGCATAAAAACATTTAGATTTGTATCAGGTAGCCTACAGAAATATTTTGGCACAATAGTCATAAAAGCCGGAAGAGAATTAACATAGAGCCAGGGTTTCTCTTTCAATTCTCCCATGGTTTTTAACATCACACTTATAAAACATTTCCTGATATTCATTCATGTGCTGTAACTGTTATGGAGGAATCAACCATTGTGACAATTGAGGTGTATTCTCAGTGTATAATTGTAAATGTTGCAGAAATTACTTGCCTTTTTGATGTTGTTACTTCCTAAATATATTTTATTATTTACCATTTGTGAATTGAACTGTTCTCAAATCTTTTAATTCTGCCTTTACACTACATTTTCCTGCACTAAATAACATGCTACTATCTCGCTGATTCTACACCCTTCACTAAGCCGTTGAATAGGCTATTAGTAGGCATAGTCAAACTTGCATGTCTCAGACTAACTTAGCCTACTTTTTTCTCATACCTGCAAATTTTATTTAGATTCCCCAACTAATTCAGATCTGCATCATTTGGCATAATGTTTTTACAATGGCAGATTGTAGTTATATTATTATCCGGATATCAGACATGATGTTTTAATAATAATTTTAGTAATCATAGTTTTATATATAGGACTATATATAAAAATATTATTTTTCAATTCTATTCTTCTATTTAAAGGATATACAGAAACAGTTTTCTAGTTTACCAAAGTGCTGTAGCCTAGGCCTTTTACAATTATAAAAAATTAAAAACACAATAACAACCCCAACAATAAGCTATAAAAATGCAATAGCCTATATCAATTTTGTTTCTTCATAATTCTATCTTTGTGGGGGCATTTGGCCCTCAAAATGTGGGTTAAACAAGAACACACACACATCCTATATATAAATCACAGACGCAAGTGTCACGTTCATTGAGACGAGTGCATGCTGCAAAGTCATATTAAAGAACCGATCAGAACGCCGCTGTCACACTGCACTGAGCCGTGTTGTACTGTGAATAGCGTGTTAAATACGTGTTAGTGAAAAAACAATAAATAACTTCACTGCCACACGTGAATGACGCGTGACGTCTGACTTGACACTTCACTGCCATGCGTGATTTGTGTGACATCACGTTTACGTCTTTAATTGAATAGAAATAAATAGCAGAATAAAAAAAATAATAAGACGTTGAGTGAGACGTTCATTGAGAAGAGTGCATGTTGCAAAGTTATAATAAAGAGCCAATCAGAACGCCATATGGTACCGTTGCCGCAAGCTGGTCACCCGCCCTACACCTTGCCCCTTTCTCCTCCTCATTAGCATTTAAAGCTACAGACAACGAAAGTAGCTTGTAGTGGCTATAATTCTGTACCAAGGCTAAATTTTGGGAAAAGGATTTCAGATACAGTACTAGGGACCACTAAGGCCTATATCAAAGCCTACAAAAAGAAGCATGTCATGGGAACTTTAATATTCGAATCACAAACATAAACAAATACATTAAAAGAGCAGATCTTTCCGTTACCTGAGTTCGTTCAGACTGGGAAAGGCCTGGACGAGGGAGAGGATTGTGGGATTCCATCTGACAGTCCATCTGAATGTCTGGATATGGACTTTCTTTAAACCAGGCACAGAGCGCAGGACATCGAGAGGGAACCATTCGTCCACTGATGAATCTTGAGACCTATAAAAAGAAAAATAGCAGATGTTATTTGCACCCCAGTGTAAATATTATAGCATATATAGTGTACATATAATAATATATAGTACACTGACATCTACTGTAGACATTTAGCATGTATAATAATTTATACCATGATCTGTCTGATTATTCTGATTAGCTGGATGGTGTGCATTCAAACCGTTGACCATGCACACACAGAAACATTCAGCAGCACAGAAAACTGTCAACACTGTCCCGTGACATTTATTGAAGGGATAGTTCACCCAAACATGAAAATTATGTCATCATTTACTCACCCTCAAGTTGTTCCAAACCTGTATGAGTTTCTTTCTTCTGCTGAACACAAAAGAAGATATTTAGAAAATTAATTAAACAGTAGCTGATCCCCATTGAATCTCATAGTATGGAACTATACTATAGAACTATAGAAGTCAATGGGGACCAGAAACTGTTTGGTTACACACATTCTTCAAAATATCCTCTTTTGTGTTCAGCAGAAGAAAGAATACAGGTTTGGAACAACTTGAGGGTGAGTAAATGATGACAGAATTTTCATGTTTGGGTAAACTATCCCTTTAACTAAATCATGATTTCTTAATAAAACAAATATTTCTCAGCAAAGAGGTGTTTTTTAAGAAATTAAACTCACAGCTTCACTATAAGTACAGAGACTGCAAAAACACAGGTAATTCAATAACACTCTTTACTTTTTACAGACCTTGGTGATCTGTGGAGTTTCTGTAGGAAGATTCTCCAGTTGACAGAGGAAATGTCATGCCGTGAAAAGGTGAGAGTTAACTCTGAGATTAGGAATGGTGGTCTCATTTTTGAGCAGCAAACAGAGAGCCTAAAATAGCCACAGAAGTAAAGTTTGGAGATGAGACTTTAGTTCTGCATATGTGACAAATTAGGCTGTCATTTTTATGATTAGAGTTTTTTTTTTACGTTACATCTTCATTTTCAACTGATGCAATAATCTCTTGGCAGCAGCTTTTGATCCTTTTCTTGAGAGATTTCGATCCTTTTTGATCCTGTATTCTGCCAATTACAATAAAGACATTATATTATTATTATTATATTAGTACTTTACTAAAAAAGTAATGAGCTCTATGCAAGGTAACTTTTGCCTCATTAATTCCGGAACATATGGTGGAGCGAAAGATAAGACAATTCACAAATCTCTGTGAATAATATCCATTGTTGTGTAAGACAGGAAGCTGTCGTTTCATTTAGCTACAGCTGAGTAGAGAAGCTAACAAGTCTCTGACTACTCATACTTTATCTTATTTGTATAGTAATTTTAATACATATGACAAAATGACAGTTAATATTACTGCGACTGCACTGCCAAATATGGGGTGCATTGTAAAAGAATTACTGAAAATTGTAATTCTTTGACACAGAAATCCTATAGTTAACCATGGAATAGAGTGAGCCAATAAATGTGAATATTTTGTGTAATTTCTGATAAAAATCAGGTAACGAGAGATCAATGTAAGGGAGAAAGTTGAGGGTTCACTTAATTGACAATAGCATTGAAATATATAATAAACATTAAATGTTGATTGATTTTTTATCTTGTACACACTTTGCGTGATCTAAAGAGGACACTGGAAGCACAGGCACTGGTTTAGATTTTAGCCAGTGTATGCAGTGTATGAAATGTGTAGGCTGTGTTCCGTGCATAAAGCCTATAGCAGTAATAGATATTACTTAAAGTTTAGAATGAAATATCTATTACATCAGTTCTTTCACAATCTTTCCTTCACCAAGCGCTGAGATCAAATCCCCAGCTTCATCTGTAATGTGATCCACTTTCAACCTTTAAAAGTGAACAGAACGCATTAACATTAAGATATCAAATATAATCATTGGATCAAGATTAAAGATCACATAACAGTGAATGTATTTTAGTGTAGTAAGTAGAAAATCAAGAGCAGTGATAATATGTTAGTGTCAAAACATGTAGCGAGTCTGATCTTTGCTCACCATAACTTTTCACAACTGTGCAGTCCAGTCTGAAAAATCTTCAAATTTTCAGATGTTATATTGAGTTTTAGACTGCTAATGTTAACACAATTCTGTAAACAAAACTGCAACATCCAGCAGTCTGCATTTTTCAGTGGAATGTTTGACAGATCTATTGAAACCAAATGTTCCAAAACTTTTCCAATGAAGCTCTTCTCGTGGAGCTCATAGAGACAATGGAGAATGAACAGCATGTGTTCATTTTGATATCTCTGTGAGCAATGATTAAGCCATTCCTTAAGCTGGGTTTCTATGTTGACAGGGACAGCCATGTTGTGCTTTTCAAAGAATGAGGGGATCCATTCTTTCTTACAGAGTCCACAGAGGAACAGAATCACAGGCTGCAGAAGCTTTGCATGTCTAGCTTCTACATTTGCCATTGAAAAGTCTCTATCAGACCAACAGGACACAGCCCATCCTCTCTCTACAGTGTGAAGCAGCTCTCTCATTTTCCTCTGGGACTCTTCTTCATCCAGAAGGGCATAGTACAGAGCGGTGAAGAACTCCTGAAAGCTGAGATGCATGAAACTGAACATCGTCTCCTGGTGGATTCTTCTCTTAGAGAGGAACTTGCACAGGAATGGATTACCAGCAGGGTCTGCAACTGTTTCATTAACACTTTTCTCATCAAACAGGACCTGCTGTTCCATCATCCCTCTCTCTGCCAGCTGACCCAGACTCCTCAGCAGGGTCGGGACGGACTGACTCAAACCCTGGCAGTGATGCTCCAGTAGAGTGGACACAAAGTCAATGTAGATGGAGGTGGTGGTTTCCAGTCCACTTGTCGCATCTGCACCGTCACTGAACCTCTCCCGCATAACCGTGCAGATGATCCAGCAGATAACAGGGATGGAGCAGGCGGCGAAGAGCGATTCATTTGCCTTCACATACTTAAAAGCTTTTCTGAAGAGTTCCTTATCCTGAAAGAACTTCTGGAAGTACTCCTCCACCACTTTCTCACTGAAACCAACAATCTTAGAGAAACGCCTTTGTCCCAACACGCCCTGCGGGACCTCAGATCTGGTAGTGATGAGCAGGAAAGATCTGGGCAGGATTTGTTTACGAAGCAAGGAACAAATAATGATCTCAGGTGGGGCTCTCTGGAATGGAGATGATATGCAAAATTCATGATACATGAATGTAAGTTCATCAAGATCATCAAGTCCATCAATGATGAAGAGCACTCTCTGTGCTGAGTTCTGGAACATCTGTGAGATCTGATCTGACGATAAACTACAATTCAAGCTCAGGAGCTCAATCAAGCTCATCTCCTCAGAAATACACTTCACCTCTTCGTACCTCAGGTAGAAATTTAGATCAAATATGGGCATTTTTTCAGATGCCCAGTCCAACATAATCTTTTGTGCTATGAAAGATTTTCCACTACCAGAATTTCCTTGGAGAATGATAGTTGGATTATACAGACCAGTGTGTAAACAAACCAACTCATCCACACTAATTTTCCGGAAACTGCCTTTCTTATTTTTCTGAATGATCACAGGTTCAGTGTACAGGGCAGCCAGCGAGACTTGTTCACTAGATAGGAAACTCCTCTCAATCTCATGCCAGTTGACTGACTTCTTATACTGATATACCATCTTCTGCCATGCTAGAGGAAAACATAAAACATTCTTTAGTCCCACAATACAAAATGATACATTAAATGGAGAATAATCACATAATACAGTCACCCTGAGATGAAAAGTCTGGTTTAACAGCACTATATAGACAAAACAACAGACAACGCTTTTAAACCAAGCTGAAGTTACAGTATTTTGTTGCATTGAATTACTAAACCAAAATTATAACTTCTGGTTCAGTAGCTCTAAATAAATATGACCATCAATGTGAGAACTGCTCCGTCAAGATTCAAATTACACCCGTTTCAAAAAAATAAAACCTTTTACTATATCACCACTGATTCATGTATCAGCTTATAAATTATGGATCTAAACTCTTATAGTGTTTCCTGTTATTCAGTTGGTGATTTATTTCAAGAGCGATCAAAGTAGAGCTCTCATATTAAACAGCCAGAATATAAGCCTACCTTGGTTGATTTCAGTTGACTTCATGATTTCAGTCCAATCATCCTCCACAGACCATGTGAAAGTTGACCGTATCTAATTAAGGAGAGAATGATGAGTGTTAAGCAGTTCATTAACATGGAGTAAACAGATGCACACAACATTAGTTGAAAATCAAAGGTCCTTCATAGTTCACCACGGTCTCATAATAACAAACACACATTATAGGAAATTCCTCATCACTTACAGGAGGAGATGAGTGAAATTCCACCCTTCTGTCTGGCCCTGCTTGAAAAGAACTAGTTAGATCTTGTGACAGCTGGAATAATGTAAAGTACAATCCCAGATAGCAGGGTAACATTGATACAATGCTGAGTTTTTATCCAAAATATTATCTTGGTCGAGACTGACTTTCAATGTTTAAAGTATGTTGGATCAGAATTTTGATGAAAGCCAACAGCACACATGGGTGGATAAATGCCCATCGTTGTTGGAAAACTGATTGGAATTTTAGTCTTGCATGTGCACTAAGTAGTCTAATTAATGCTTAATTAATGCGTTTTTTATTTTAAGTGGTTTTCTCTTTGTAATGGTGCAGCAATATGACAACATTTAAGTTATTTTCAATGTTTTAACAATAGTGATTTAGAATAACATGGCAGTGTAATATTTTTTTTACGTTCAAATTTCAGCATTAACTGAGGGTGCAAACATGATGTTGAACTAACATCACATTGTAAAATTGATTCAACAACAATGACAGGGCTCGACATTAAGCCTTTTCATGTGCTTGTCCTTCGGACAAGTCAATCTGTCATTCACTTGTCCGAGTAAAAAAGTTGCTTGTCCGGATTTATTTTTATTTTTTTTCGTGTGTTAATTTATTCTGAAGCAATATTCTCATCAGTGTTCAGCTTTGATATTTAAATATATCTGTATTGTAATATCTGCACCTTTAAAGGGCATCTCCTTTATCTCCAGAGCTGTTACCCTAGGTAGGGTATCATTTACACTGAAAAATTACAATTGCATAAAATAATGTTATGAAATTGATTTAAATATACAAATAAGAAACGTTGGAAAGAATGATACTACTTTTAAACATAACACTAAACCGCCAGTAGGTGGTGGCAGGCGACCGTCTTAATGAGTGAGTCATTGATTCATTCAATCAAACGATTCGTTCAAACGGCTGATTCATTCAAGTATGAGATAGAGGTTTATGAATGGGACATTGAATCTTTGACTCAACCGATTCGTTCAAAATGTTGAATCATTCAGTAATGAAAACACGGATGAGTGTTGCTGTGAGATGCGCCGTGGTTCTGCTGTGATTTTTGTTTGGAACTATTTTCGCTGCTTAAACAGAACAAAAACGGGCAATATTGCATCTAAAATGTAAGTGAGTTAATTTTAACTGTTTATTGAACTGTTGTAGGAAATCAATGTCACATTTTCAGTCGTGATGGTATTCAGGAAAAATAATTGAGGTTGCGTAACATATGTTAAAAATATAAAAACTCACATTTAGATTTGTTATAGGCAGTATGTTGTTAACTGAGTGTGTGTGTGCTGCGCTCATTTGTCTAGTTCTCTTACGAGAGTATCTCTCGTACTGCTTAATATCTTACGATATGGGGAAAACCTCTTTTCCACGAGATATTGAAGCCAAAAATTATCCTTAATTTTGAATTTATGTAAAACGCTGTGCGGCAGCATGCAGACATAGGCAAGACGGCTCGCGCGCCTATTGGCTGCCCTGCGGCAACAGCAGCAGCCTATCGAGAGAGGCCCTGCGTGACACCATATCCAATGGGGGCATTTCGCGCCAATTTCGTCACGTCCCGCCAGAAAGGGCGTGGCCTCATCCTATAAATATAACTGGATTAGGTTGATACAACTGATTTTCATCTCTTAAGCGGAGCTCACGCATCGCTGGATCCAGAGTGAGAAGCCGCGCCGTTGACACAAGCCTTCTGCGGGACGAGCCCTTGAACCTGAAGCCGCTGGCCTTCAACTCGCCGCCTTCAGTCGCTGTACCTGCTACGTTTTCCGGCGTCAATATCCTTTTACTCTGCTGAGAGTGTGTGTTCGCCGTCGCGACTCACACTCTCTCTCTCTCTTTATCTAAAAGAGCAGCATCTTTTTAAAGATGCTTCGTTCCTGTGGCTCGTGCCGAGCCGCACTCAGCGACGGGGACCGCCATTTCATCTGCGTTTCCTGCCTGGGTAAGGATCATGCTGAGCGAGCTATTGCCATGGTGACTCTTAGGACTCGCCTGGCATTTTTTCTCCGAGTCTGCACTCCCGCCCGCTGTAGTGCCGCGCCGTAAAGCGCCGTACTCAGCGGGTCCCCGAGCCTTCTCCAGCCCGTGAAAGCTCGCCGGTTCGCCCGCCAGCAAGAGTGTGTTTTAGTTCCGCCGAGTCCGGACCAATCTCCATTTCTCAAACATTTCTCAGCTCCTCTTAGTTTGAGCGGCTGTAAATGTCAATATTGCACCAATGAGCCTGTTGTATAACACGCACGCCTGCAAACATACGCCAACACACACAAAACTGTGATGACGCTCTCTTATCTGCTCAAGCTAATTTAAGCCTTTGTCGTTTCCCCCTGTGGCGAAACCCAAAGCCTTCGCATGGGAGACCCGTGTTCGATCCCAGCTCTCGCAGCAGATAAAATTTAGTCTCGCCACGGCCAGACTTACACAGAAACTTTTCGCTCGTTCAGTTCCAAGAAAATGCGACTGTTCCAGTGTATTTTGCAGTAAACAAGCCGGTACCATGGCCCGCTTGCCTGCACACAAATGCCGTTTCCACGGCGACCCAGAAAAATCAGTGTATTTTCTGGTATTCCGGCCACAGCCGATTGTGTTATGAGTGTAATAAAAATGCCCACAGCCCAGTGTTCATTTCTACACACAAACACAGCCCGCCACAGTGCAGGGATCGCACAAATGAGATCGATTCATGTCAATAATGCATTAAATGTAGTGAATGTGCCCACAACCCAGTGCCCACAAACACTACACACTGCATGTGCCACGTTTTCTGTAAAACGAAACCAACACACATACAGTCAGCTAAGGCCCACAGTGTTTATGTCTCGCCACGGCCAGACTCCACCGAAACTTCTCGCTCGTTCAGTTCCAAACAATGTGACTGTTCCAGTGTATTTCGCAGTAAACAAGCCGGTACCACAGCCCGCTTGCCTGCGCACAAACGCTATTTTTTTAAGGCGACCCAGATAAATCCCAAAAAGAGTGTATTTTCTGGTATTCCGGCAACGGCCGATGGTGTTATGAGTGTTGTAAGAATGCCCACGTCTCAGTGCCCATTCCCACACACAGACAAAGCCCGCCACAGTTCAGGGCTAGCACAAATAAAATCGACTCATGTCGATTGTGAAAAAAAAAAAAAAAATTTAGTGAATGTGCCCACGACACAGTGCCCACAAACACTACATGATGCATGTCCACGGTTTCTGTAAAAACGAAACCAACACACATTCAGTCAGCACAAGCCGACGGTGTTCTCAGTGCAGTGAGTGTGCCCGCTGTCCCGCGCCCACATTCCCTCACAGACACGCTCAACCCCACGGGGTTTGTCCCGCTCGCTCTCTCTCCACAATCTGTCATAGAGAAGCTGAGCGTGGTCGGGCTGCCCGCTGTGATCAGCGCGCCCCCCGCCTCGCACACTGCAAACCGTGTTTATTTCTCAGCACACCGGAGCTCTCCGGCCGCCGTTATGCCGCGGCCAGAGCCCAGATTTCATTCTACCTCTAGCTATTCACGCAGATGCGTGGGCGAAGCTTCCCGGGGTATCAGAATGGGTGCTGAACATTATAAAAAGAGGCTATTCGCTGCAGTTCGCTCGACGTCCCCGCCGTTGCACGGTGCGAGTCGAAACGACGGTAAAAAACGAAGTATCTCATCTACTTCGAGCCGAGATAGCGAAACTACTGAGCAAAGGGGCCATAGAACCTTTATCTCAGGCTCAGAGCGAAGGGGGTCTATACAGCAGATATTTTCTGGTACTGAAGAAAGACGGGGGTCTCAGACCCATTCTACATCTGCGACAGCTGAACAAAGCGCTCGCGAAGCGCCAGTTCAGAATGATTACAACCAGGAAAATCCTCGCGCAAGTTCGCCAGGATGACTGGTTTATGTCAATAGATCTGAAAGACGCCTATTTCCAAATACAAATAGCGTCACGTCACAGGCAATTCTTCAGATTTGCCTTCGAGGGCCAGGCATACCAATACAAAGTCCTGCCGTTCGGCCTGTCCCTGGCACCCCGTACATTTACGAAGTGCATGGACGCGGCTCTCGCACCCCTGAGACTCCGGGGCATGCGAGTTTTGAACTACTTGGACGATTGGCTGATTCTAGCTCGATCACAATCAGAGCTCATAGAACACAGGACCACATTACTCGAGCATCTCGAGAATCTGGGTCTCACAGTCAATTGGGTGCAGAGTTCGCTGTCTCCCAGTCAGAAAATTTCTTTTCTGGGAACAGTGCTGGACTCGCTATCCATGACAGCGCGTCTGTCGGACTGGACATTCAGCGCACCGCGAAATCCTTCTGCCGCGGCTTGATAGTCCCGCTCAAAAGGTTTCAGAAAATGCTGGGCCTCATGGCCTCAGCAGCTTCATTACTCCAGCTGGGTCTGCTTCGCATGCGCCCACTGCAGCTGTGGCTGAGAGCGCGAGTTCCGCCCCGGGCATGGACCGCTGGTCGGTTTCGCCTCAGGGTCGATCTAAAATGCGTTTCAGTTTTGGAACCTTGGAAAGTAACCGACTGGTATCAGTCAGTTGTGAGTCTGGGGACTCCCTCGAGTGTGAAGGTGGTGTCCATGGATGCCTCCACCTCGGGATGGGGAGCGCTGCTCGAGGGCAGACCGTTCTTTGGCCAGTGGTCAGAACGGGAAAAGCTCTTACACATAAACTGTCTGGAAATGATGAGAGTCGACAACGCGCTACGGCGCTTCTGTCCCCAGATAAAGGGTCACCACATCTTGGTCCGGTCGGACAACATGTCAGTGGTGGCATACATAAATCACCAGGGCAGCATCACGTCCCGAAACCTTTACAGGCTAATGGAACGCCTCCTGGTCTGGGCTCAGCACAACCTGCTTTCACTGAGAGCGGCACATGTGCCTGGTCACCTGAATCTGGGACCAGACAGACTGTCCAGAAACAATGTCCCAGCAGGGGAATGGTCGCTGCACCCGCAGACGATCCGACTGCTGTGGGAGACATTCGGCAGAGCGCGGGTGGACCTGTTCGCGTCCCACGAGAACGCTCACTGTCCGAAATATTTCTCCAAAAGCAAGGATGCGCTGGCCCACGTCTGGCCCCGCTGTCCCCTCCATGCTTTTCCCCCTGTCTCGCTCCTGCCTCAAGTGTTGGAACGAATCAGGAAAAACGGATGCCCAGTGCTGCTTGTGGCTCCGCTCTGGACAAACCAAACTTGGTTCCCAGTCCTGATGCAGCTGACCAGCACTGCCCCGTGGCCAATACCGTTGAGGCAAGACCTCCTCTTTCAGGCAAAGGGCTCAATTTGGCATCCTCGCCCGGAACTATGGTACCTACATGCATGGGCCATCAACGGGTACCCGCTAACCTCCCGGAGGGAGTGTTAAACACGATCACGCAGGCGAGGGCCCCGTCTACTAGACGGCTCTATTCCTCGAAATGGTCTGTGTTCTCTGCCTGGTGTCAAGCTCAGGGCTTTTCACCCGTAGACTGCGGGGTCACGGAAGTACTCTCCTTCCTTCAAGAGCTGCTGGATGAGGGCAGAACCCCATCCACGCTCAAAGTGTACGTGGCGGCCATAGCAACGTTTGCAAAACCTATGTCTGGCCAGTCACTGGGGAAAAACGACCTAGTCGTGCGATTCCTCAGGGGAGCTCGGAGGCTGAACCCTCCCAGACCTCCTTCAGTCCCGGTGTGGGACCTTTCTACGGTTTCGGAAGCCATGAAAGGTGCCCCATTCGAGTCAATCCATTTGTCAGACATGAAGCATCTGTCTTTCAAAACGGTGTTTCTTATGGCTCTCGCTTCAGTGAAGCGCATAGGGGACTTACAAGCACTTTCAGTAAGCGCGTCATGTATGGAGTTTGGGCCTAATGACTCAAAAGTCATACTCAAACCAAGGCACGGGTACGTGCCCAAATCTCTCAACACACCGTTCAGGGCCCAGGTTATTTCCCTGTGCGCCCTCCCGGTTCATGATGATGAGGAGGATGCGAGTCTCCTTTGCCCTTTCAGGGCACTGAGAGCTTATGTGTCCCGCTCGTCTGTCTTCAGACAGACCGAGCAGCTCTTCGTTTTGTTTGGCGGACGCTCCAAGGGACTGGCCGCATCAAAACAGAGCCTATCCAGATGGATAGTCGACGCCATAGCGCTGGCTTACACTTCTAAGGGCCTGCAGTGTCCTTTGGGTGTCAGAGCGCACTCCACGAGAGGCGTGGCCTCGTCGTGGGCGTGGTATAGTGGGATTACCCTGCAAGATATCTGTACGGCGGCGGGCTGGGCCTCGCGTCTACATTTATAAGGTTTTATAACCTAGAGGTTCCCGCCTTACAAGCCAAGCTTCTGTCGGTCTAGAATTCAGTGCTATCTGCCCCGCTGCGCCTGCCCAGATGCTGAGTTTTGTTTGTGCATCGCTCACTGATCGATAGAACAGCTCCATGGGTGTTGAATAACCCATACTATTACCCAGTTCAGGCTGAACACGTTCACCCTGTCTGCGTGAAACACTGTTAACATAACTAGCTCCTGTAGGATGCTATTTCATGGGGAATGATGCTTGCAGCCTCTCTTCTCCGACTCTCTGTGAGTCTATGGTGATTGTGCACTATACGTGCCCCGGGCACGCACGGCGTGTTACACTGTGTTCCCCATAGCGTAAGATATTACGCAGATACTCTCGTAAGAGAACGTACTCGGTTACTAACGTAACCTCGGTTCTCTCTAGAGAGGGAACGAGTACTGCGTATCTTGCCGTGCATACAACAGCTCTGGTTCGCTTCGGCGATGAAAACCAGTTGTATCAGCCTAATCGACCTACATTTATAGGATGAGGCCACGCCCTTTCTAGCGGGACGTGACAAAATGGGCGCGAAATGCCCCCATTGGATATGGTGTCACGCAGGGCCTCTCTCGATAGGCTGCTGCTGTTGCCGCAGGGCAGCCAATAGGCGCGCGAGCCGTCTTGCCTATGTCTGCATGCTGCCGCACAGCGTTTTACATAAATTCAAAATTAAGGATAATTTTTGGCTTCAATATCTCGTGGAAAAGAGGTTTACCCCATAGCGTAAGATATTACGCAGTACTCGTTCCCTCTCTAGAGAGAACCGAGGTTACGTTAGTAACCGAGTACGATTTCTCCTCGAGAGGCTGCGCGAACATCAACAGCGCAACCTTAACTTTACCGTCAGTAATACATTATCCACAATCGATCGCAACTTACAATAAATGTAATAAAATCAGAATCATTCTCTCGGTTTAGTGATTCCCTAGTTATTTGTTTATTTTTGTTATTGATGTTCTAATCAGGCTACTTGTACGGTCGGGCAAGTAAAATTCTCTTTTACTTGTCCCTTCAAAAAATCCACTTGTCCCGGACAAGCGGACAAGCGTTAATGTCGAGCCCTGAATGCCATTGATTCTTTTTGCTAATTTTAGCATTGAATCAATGGCAGTGTTGAATCAACATCACATTATGATGTTGATTCGTTAGGAGGCATTTCGAAAACAGCATTATTTTGTAGTGTTGGTTGGTCACACTTGATTTGAATTATGATTCATAGGTTTTTGGCTAAAAAAAAATTCTTTTGCAAATTCAGAATGATTTGCTTTGATTTCTAATGAAATTGTTTTAAATACAAAATAAAATGCATTTACGTTTTTTAAATACTTTCTTTGACTTAAAGAAAAAGAAATTACGTAGGATTGTTTATTGCACCAAAAGTAATTTGAAAGGAAATTTAAATATATGTCCAGTTCAAGTTAAATATATGTGATGTTCGTAAACATATAGACCACACGACATAATAATAACTGAATTTACACAAAAGATCCAGTTCAAAAGTTTACATATGCTTGATTCTTAATAGTGTGTGTTGTTACCTGGATGATCAAAAGCTGTAAACATTCACTGATGCTCAAGGCAACACAACCCATTCACACCGCCGCCGGCGAGAGCGTCAAAGTGGCCGGAAGTCATTCATTTTCAATGAGAGCCGGCGGCGAGCTCCGGCGAGAGCGGCGCGGCGCGTCTTGGACGGTGAGAGCGGCGAGGAGAGTTGAAGTCAGGTCAACTTTATGGTAATAAGCAATGACGCGGTTCGGCGGCAACCAGCGGCAACCAATCGGAATATAGAAGTGCTCCGTTTGAGAGGAGTCCAGAGAACGCAGTCCTGTAAACTTTGGTTCCGATCACATTAGTTCCCAAGCAAAATAGAGGAGGATGATCATTTGAATTTGATAAGAAGGCGCGCAACACTATTTATAGGCAAGATTTTCGTGCTAGAACACTTCTTTTTCAGCGGAAATGCAAATTATAATAGCACTTAACCATGAACACAAAAGCCACACCACACAAATGGCTTTTAATTTGTTTATTTCATTAGCAAGCATGTCACTATAATTGTTAAGTTCTTTCCATCGATCAATTTTCTGCAAAAATAACGATCGACATGCTTGTTTGCTTTGTGGCACCTTTAAATACAGTTTTAAAAAAGACCACGCGTTCGATCTACGTCAGAGCATCAGAGCGTCCACGAATCTTTCCACGGCGTCGCTGGCAGGGCGGCGAGAGCGAATTTTGCCGCTCTCGCCGGCGGCGGTGTGAACGTACGGTAAACCTTTTAACAGGATGATTGGAAATTGTTCTTATTTTATTTAAAGAACTTGTTTTTTTTAGCACTGCCCTGCAACAAGAAAGAACAATTTACCCCCCAATCATATTGTAAAATGTTTACTTGAAGTCCTGCAGGCTGCAGACAGATTCTATTGCGCACGCATGCACACTCACAAACCTGCCCCTGTTGTTCCTGATGCGTCCAGTAGGGGGATATACTGCAAAATAACATAAGTAAATCAACTCTTACACATTAATAACCCGTCCATAGACAATGTTTTTGTTTTTTTGTTCATTTAAATATAAACGTTACAGTGTAGATCTGCACGGATTAAAATGTCTGTAGCTATTCAGTTGGGCTTCACTCTCTTCGCTCAGCCTACAGAAGACTATGTGTTTTTGTGAATTGAAAATTTAAAATACACAATTGGATCAACTATGTTATGGCAAGTATATGACCTACTGCAGTTATAGGCCTTTTCTTCGTTTATATGGAAGACTGAGTGAAATATGTTGTTGTGAATTTATAGTTACATTTAGATATTAACCAAATTTAGCCCATAAGACATACAGTATACCGTGTAATCATATGGATCCTTGATTAGCTGTAGTACTATTCTCTATTGGTCGTCATACAGCTACAAAACAGTGTCCTACACAGCATTTTATAAAACACAATTTATCCCTTTTCTAAAATTCCAAGGGCCATTTAAAAGAAAGACACAATATTGTTGTTCACAGTTTTTTTTTAACACCATGTATGAATTATGATGACTGCCCTATGGTTTGCCCCTCTTCTTTAACTATTTTTTAAAAGGACATCCATGGTGATTTTAGTGTGTGTGTGTGTGTGTGTGTGTGTGTGTGTGTGCAGAGAAAATTGAAAATGACATTAAAACCTTTACCTAGAGAGAGATTTACATACATGTATACATATATGCCTATTATAAATCTGTCTTTTGTGTGTTCACACCATAGACTGTAAAAAAACAAGTTCATATATTTCCAATATCTACTGTAACGTTGCTCCAGAAACCATGTGGAGTGTGTTTTAATGCAAGGAGTAAACAGGGTCTTATCAGAAGAGGCCATCTTCACGCAAGCTAAAGACAGGCAACAAAAGAAAATGAATTTTAAAGTGAGAAAGGACTGGGGGCAGCTAAACCTACACATGGTTAGCTAAGTTTAAGCCAGATAGAACATAAACCTGACCGTCAAGAACTTTTTGTCTCTCGAAATAAATTATAGACCCATCCATTGATATAGAAATGAATTGATATCTACCTACCAAGCTAATCGTTTAGAAATAATAAATGTTGCATCATTGCTAAACAACAATAACTTTAGCAGATTATTTAACATACAAATGACAGAATCTATAATTTTTTGTCAGATTTTCATTCTAACGATAAAAATCCTGGGCAAGATTCATCTTCATAAAGACAGAACCATTCAATGATCCTTATTTAAGAATATTCTCTTCTGATATAAAGTCCCTTTTTTCTTCTTTTAAGAAAATATCAAAACCTTTAAACTCAAAGGTTTCTAAAATAAATAATATCATTGAGTCTGTTGTAAAGAACCTTTAATTTTTTATATTGACAAAATGTAAAATTGTATTGATTTGTGTAGCCTATCAATCTCTTTTGATGTCCCCCTTGTTATTTTTTTTCTCTTTCTCGCTGTTAATGTCTTGTATCCTTTCATTTGCAATACAAAATACATAAATTTATTAATAAAAAAAAAAAGATTATTTACTAACATAACTCAATTCGTGTCGCTGTACAGCCTCCCCCTACTGGATGCATCAGGAACAACAGGGGCGTAAAACTGACAGGGGCGTATATCTGCCGGCTCCAGGCAAGGGGGTAATCCATCAGCCGGAAGTTGAAGCCTCGCGGGAGCCGCCATTGTAGCAGAACTTCACCTGCTGTTAGCATTCCATCGACTCCCATTCATTTTGGCGTCACTTTGACAGCGAATAACTTTACATCTGAGGCGTCCAAAGACTTAATTTGTCCATTATTTATTTCTAAATAAACACGACAATGTATAAAAAAAAAAGGCTCCATTACTTTGTATCTTACGTTATGGCCCCGTAGAAGCCGTTTTTGTTAAAAACAGGCTAACGATTGCGTCATAACCACGCGACTTTATGTCGCACAATAGAGACATTACCGTATAGACAGGACTCGGAGAAGCTCGCAGGCAATCGTTTACTGTCTATGAGGCAATCGGGGGGACATAGAGGCATAAAGTCAAGGGAGAAGCCCATAGATAGAGAGTCCATAAAAACAACGGGACAAAATATTTCAACAATGTTTTTGAGGAATTAGGTGATTCAGATTTGTTTTGCCACAGCTACTAGAAGATGTACAACTGTCAGACTGTCGTCACGCTCAGTTTGAGCCTGCGCAGTCACTCAGCCATCAGACAGGAAGTGCAATAATCGGGCTTCAGTCTTCTCCGTTGAAATCAATGGGGTCGCTGTGTCCATTTATTTTACTGTCTATGGCTCCAGATCTCGACATGCATGAGACCTCTTTTTTTACAGTCTATGCATGAGACGGTTTAGCGTGGGCGGTGTTGTCCTCAGACTGTCATGACGTTCTGCAGTTAAACTCGATGCAGCGGTTTAAGATTTCATAACTACAGAGAAGAGGAGATTTTGTAAAATAGGATTAGAAAACTAAATCAATTTGAGATTTGGTTCTGTAATACGAATTTGAGAAAAATCCTGAAATAACTAGTCAGATAGAAAGTTTCTGTAATAGCCCCTGGGATCAGGGGCGTAGCAAGCTTTTCAAAAGTGCGGGGGATGGATGTGGTCAGGGCCCTGATTAAGAATTCAGAGGGCACAATGTCTTGTTGGCCCCTCCTTAGGCAGGACAAATGTAGTTTGTCCAAGGACATTTAAATTTGGCATTAACATTATGCTGGGGTAAAGTTCATAAATGATCGTTCTTTCCCATTGGATTTTGTAAAACTATGTTGTGTGGACCTCTGTCCCTCTAGGGGGGTTGGGGGGCATGCTCCCCCGAAAGAAAATTTTGTACATTTTAAGGTTAAATGCATCAATCTGGTGCACTCTGAGAGCTCAAAATTAAGAGCTTCAACTGGCTTCGACCCATGAACTGTGCACATTAAACAAAGAAAAAGCATTGACTTGTACCTAAAGAGGGCTCAAACTTATTTTTAGTTATGATATAGAGTCTCAGTCTACATTACATTATCACTGGTGTTTTAGAATGCCAAACATTTATTATAATAATATATTAATGATTTATATAATTATTCCTATGATGGAAAATCCATATAGCCTTTAAATGTAAGCTAGCCTACTGTATAAATGAAAATGAATATTTCAAAAGTAAATTTTATATTACGCTATAGAATAGGAAAATTACAATACTTTTGTATTAATTTCTTCACTTGCAAGAAATAAACCCTTGAGTTTTTATTTTGGAGAAAACACCATTTCACCATGCTGAATAATCGCGTGAGCAAAGTACGCACTTTTCTTTAAATCACGCAGCACAAACAGAATGCCTACTTAAATAAAGTATTGTGCTGTTTAGTCTAAAAAACGAAATATAATACCGAAAACACTCGACATGTCAACAAAACATAAACATAACATCTTCCCAATCCCAAACACATATCAAGCTTATTTAAAAACCTCGAAAGCATAAACACTCATTCAAAGTACCTGGAAAAGGGAGATGTAAATAACCATAACCATAAGTTCCCGCCTCCTCAGCACGAGCTGACTGAAAAATCTAACACACCAAGAGAGGCGGGACTTAAGGCAGAACAGCCAATCATCAGCCGGTCACACTCAGAGCCGGTGTCATGTTTGAGAGGGAGGGGGAGAGGAGGAGCCGCAGCGAGCGCAGACACAGAGCGGCCAGAGAAACGGAGGATCGACTGTAGTGAGGCGTTTGTGCAAAACTGCGGAAAAACTGCAGAAAAAGAGCGGGTGTTGAACCCTCTCACCGGGAAAAGTAACACCCACATCCCCCACGGGTGCGACGCCCCTGCCTGGGATCTTTTTGTCTAATCTGAAACTAAACATCTAACGTTACAGTATTCCTTCTAAATTTAGTTTTGCATTTATCATTTACAATAGTTTTACTCAGTGGCGTCATGCCCATTCAAAGTGAGGGGGCACGTGCCCCCTCAGATTTTTCCTCCCTGATATTTTTTTTGTCACAACTTTATTCCTATTATGCTCCATAATTACCAGAGCCTATAACGACTCAAATGTATTCTTCTGGATGTGTAATAAATCGGTCAGCATCAGCCCGCCCCTTTTTCCTAATATGGTGTCTGTGTATATCAAATCTAGAGCTCTAGAATCTTTGCTGTGTATGTTCAAGCAAAAAACTCGTCTCGCACGTTGAGCTGGCAATGTTTTACAGATGGTCTTGAAGTGGTAAGTGGGCAAAGCAACAAATCAGCATTGAATAAGTTATCGGATGATATTAAAAGGTAGTGGGATTATTTGTGGATGACCTGGAAATTTTAACTTGATCAAAAAGTTATGGATTTGATATTAGCTGCGAATTCAGAGCATTAACTTAAGTTGTGTCAGTGTAACGTTATCGATAGCTTGCCTAGTCTAACCGTAAACTAGTTGGCTAACGTTACTGCCTGCCATACAAAGCCAATAAGCCATAGTAACGTTATCTGATCGGTTTTGAAACATCTGTTCTGTTTTGTCTTGTGTCAAAGTCTCCAGCTGGTTCAATTGTTTTCAGTTTCATAGAAACGAGGGTGTTAAATTTGTTGTAGGCTAACTGCAAAATCCAACCTAACGTTATCAAGGCATCGACTTGATATTTCTCCCATAGACTGTTATTCACGGTTCTTCACGGATCAGGCAAGTAATGTTACATATTACATTTGATTTGATTACTTTTTTACATTTCTGTCAAATATTAACCATTTTCAAATAATCAAAGTAGTGTTAACCTTATTCAGCACTGAAATCTGTCAAACTTCTTTCAAAGTCCTTCATCACATATTAATATTAAAATAACTTAATTTCAGAGCACCACAAAGTCAGACCTCAGCACCTTTATGTAGCCTACCTTTAATGTAAGATCATTCTTAGGTCACATACCAATTTAAAATCATAACATAAAAACTGCAATGGTACTGTTTTTAAAATCATGTGTAGTAGGCCTAAGTGTACAGTAAGTGTGTGTGTAAACATGCTTTAATGAAGTAGACTTCAAAAGCTTTTGAATTTGAGCTTACAGTTCTTTCATCAACCTGTCTTTTACACAAATTTACAAAATAGATACCTTAACTTAGTCCTCAGATAGAGGAGGGTTGCTGCTAGCTCCGTTAAGGTATTTCTGTCCCTCCCAAACTGCATTGAAATGGTATGTTTAGCAGCCAGAATTTAAAAATTTTCAGGGGAGAAACCCCCTGACCCCTCCTAACATGATCCATATCACCCGTCAGAAAACAATTGCAACGTCTCAGATTGTGCCCCCCCAGAATTTTGGCTTGCATGACGCCCCTGGTTTTACTTACCGTCTCTTGTGCGTTTTCTGAGCTCCATTGCCAGTTGATAACAGCCAATAGCCTCTAATATTTCGAGTGTTACAGGAACCGCGTCCTTCAATGTGAAAGTTTTCACCATTAAGTCGGCGAGACCTGCAGAGTCTATAACTTTGTCGATTGTACATATTTCGACGTGTGGTTTTTTCTTCCGATCGCACAATTTGCTTTTAAACTTCTTTTGGTTTTCTATCCCAAGTTTATCAAAAATATGACACAGGATCCGCTGCTCATTGCTCCGATAATTTACAAGTAGGTCTTTCATGATGAACATTATTATTTTGAACAAATCTTTACTCGAGAACACCGAGTTGTCTGGTCTCGCGTTTTATTTTGTGTTGACCGCGCATGCCCAACATCTAGAGGTTCTGTACGGGAAACACATGGCTGCGTCCGAAACCGCATACTCAATGAGTAGGTACCTAATTTCAATAAGTAGGCTACTTACTTAACGACCGCTAAAAGAGTAGGTACTTTATAGCCAAATCTCGTTGAGTATGGCCCAGTCCCAATTCGCCTACTTATACTACGACCTAAAAGTATATACTCTTTTTGTGAAGAAAAACTACATACTTTTGAGTGTGTAGCAAAAGAGTAGGCAAGCTTTGGGACATACTATCACGTCATCTTTAACGGACAGATCTGTTGCGTGCATCCTGTCACCGTAAACTGCCCTGTCAATCACCTTGTCACCGTTAAAATCCTCCATTCAATCTAATTTGATTTCCTACCGTTTCGGAGAGCAC
Source organism: Gila robusta (assembly GCA_030770095.1). Classification (NCBI taxonomy): domain Eukaryota; kingdom Metazoa; phylum Chordata; class Actinopteri; order Cypriniformes; family Leuciscidae; genus Gila; species Gila robusta. The sequence goes on from JAVALU010000140.1 coordinate 25,043, forward strand.
GTTCATCTGCCAGTTGTGGGTCTTTCATGCGGAGACTCTCCTCATGTGTTTGCAATTTGAATATAATGATGCATTTAAAAGGTAATGGCTAAACGTATCTTTACAAAAGTTCACAATGCTGCTGCAGATGCAATATAATGTAGACAACGTTGAATAAATACATTTTCGTCAGGTTAGATACTGATAATTAATCACTCAAACCCAGGGGTTAAATTGGGATTTATTATGTGGGGGTGCTCTCCTCTCCCTAGGGGGGTCCAGGGGTATGCCCCCCCCCACCCCCCCCCGGGGAATTTTTTTTGAAAAATAAACCATTAAATAACACTTTCTGGAGAGTTTTGTGCAAAGAAATTGAGAAATTGAGTATTACATGATATGTGAAAAACTGCAAGGTTAAGAGCATATACTTTGCATTGTTGTAGTATCAACAGGTATTAGGACATTTAGCATTTACATTACTGTTAATCAGTCATCACTTGATTACACAACAGTCCATGTTATGATATATAGTGACCCATACAATGTGCCAAACATAATGTGCCACATGAAGAGACAGTGCAGCATATGACAGTAGCAACAGCTGAGAAGATTTGGGTCTGTGGTGACCAGGTCCACCTCACACACACTTCCTTCTCCCATTCTCTCTCTTTACTACTACAACACACACACACTCATCCTACTCTGCATCATTTCTCATCAAGATATGCACAAGTCACAAAAATAAAATCAATCTATCCTTGTGGAAAGGTTGCTTGGTAGCTAAATGTAGGTCTAGCAAGTCTTTTTGTAATTCAAACAGATCAAATACAAATATGCTGGCTGAATATATTGCTAGTTTATTTTGAGTAGCCAGCTAGCAGTTCTCTTGGCAGTTTGCTGATAATCCGGTGTCTGAAGTAAAATGCTCAAAACATCTCCTGAGAAAAATCACATGGTCAACCTAGTCTTGGTTATTTAATTTTGATTTAGTCTTATTTTCCTTACCTCGTCATTCAAGGCCAGGGCACTTTTTGCACATTTCTGGAACATTTGTGCGCTTCCACATCCCGCGCAACTACGGCATACATTTATCCGTGTCACCCAGATGCGTATGCGCGAGCGGTGCGCGATCATGGTCGACTGACAACGAGACGAGATTAAGCAGCTAAACAAGAATACGGCCGTGTTCCGATTGTTCTCTGCTCCGCCGAGACAAAATAGACATGCCATTTCAAAAATCTTTCATTTATTGTCAGAAATATGTTTTCAAAAGCATCACTTTCATCAAATTTTATGTGACATAATTTCCAGTAGGCAACTGAAACGAGCAGGCTTATGTGCCGGGGCTGAGCCCCGGAGAGCCCCGGCCCAATTTAACCACTGCTCAAACCCCTTTATCTAAACCTCTCTACATAACCGCCGGACTCGCACGTCCTCCATGTCTGTAGTTTTTTTAACACTTTTCACTCGTGTTTGTAGTTCTAACCGAATCCTAGTCCAACGCGCGATGGGTTGTGGGCAATATTAGCCGTTAAGAGTTTGCATCGATCTGCACTTCGGATTCTGACCGGAAATAGTAGACCATCCGGGTATCTTTGGAACACTCATTTCAACATACTACGATTTGGGACATACTAATTCTATTTTCGAATACTATTTAGGATGGATAGTATGCGAATTGGGACTGGGCCTATGAATGCGAACCGGACATCTGCCATGTTGACGTTATCATGTGACCTACGACGCGTTATCACAAGTGCAACAACTTAAAAAATATGAACGACACGTTTAATTCTTCTCTGTAATATCTTGATATTGATTAAACCTGCTTATTTTGTGATTGTAGTATAACCAATACATTTAGGGTCGATTTAAGTTCTTATTTTTAACGCTTCTAACGTGACCCACAGTTTAAATATGCTATATATATATTAATACTTATATATAACACCTTAAATATATAATTTTTCATTACAAAAAACCTAAATCGTCATCTCTTGAATGTTTTTAATTTCTTTATTTTAAATCCAAAATGTTCACCCACAAGCAAAAAGCCCTTTTGGGCCCATAAGGGCTGTCCTTTATGTTTTCCTCTTTTTCTTGTTGAATGTTTCATCCCTCTGGATTATAAATAACAACAACAACAACATCAGTTTGTTTGTACCGCTATTATTCAAAGATATTTAAACTTGTCATTGTTCTTTTTTTCCTGTGTATATAATATCATATTATGATGGATGCAAACCCATATTTATGTTTTCTGTCATTATGATTGTTCATCCTGATCTTGTATGTAACTATAAGTTCTGCAATAAAAAATGTGAGCGACAGGTGCACTAACACCTCATAACATCAGTAACTCGACAGCCATACCTAGAACAGTTTTCCTCAGCTTTTGTAATGTCTGCACATTGCTCACAGCACACGACTGCTCGAAGATCTCACCTTTGGAGAAGACTGTTGATTTTTATACTAGAAAAATGTAAGTATCACTCCTTAAAAAACAAGATTACCCCAGAATGAATTGCATCGCTAGCCCACCCAAAACTTACACAATAATAATGATAAATGCTGACCAAAACTTTTTTTACTGAAAATTGTATATTTTAGTAAAACAAGCAAAATGTAATTTGTTTTGTCATATGACATATGCATGAATACACACTAGATAAATGCAGTAAATACAGTTATAGTCAAGCAATGAATTAAAGCATAAATATATTAAATAATTGTTTTTTATTTACTGACAACAACAATAAGAAACATGGATAAGTAAAATAATGAATAAAAGTAACCATCATAATAAACAAATGCATATACAAGTCAACAACACATGAAACAAAGCTTTATTCAAACTACAAGCATGTATTTACAGGCGCTGAACCCCACATCCTACTGCCATCTCCACACAGCGGTTCTCATTCTGTGGCTTTATTCTGATGAATCAGCTGACCACCAGGTGACCGTGCCTCCGTGCCGGAGGTTGTTCTAAGGCGATAAGGGCCGGTGGAGTGATGGAGCGTCTCATCCATGGCACCATTTCCAGGATTCAGCTCCGGGCTCTCCATCCTCAGTGCTCACACCAGTCTGCAGACATTTCAGATCCGAATGAGAAAAGTGCTGTAATAACTGTGTTTGAAATTACAATAATTAAAATAAACTACAACTTAAGATTTAAATAGATTTTGTTACTCATTTCTGTAGTATACTCATTCAAAGCCTTTGATGCAGCATTCAGCTTCATGAGCCACTCTCCACTCCCCCAAATGTTCCTCAATTTATCAACAGTACTAATGGACAAATAAAATAGATAACATGTTTAGTTACTTTATAGATTTGTGTATTTACCTTACTTACAGCACATTTATCTAATGTAAACTGTTGCCACAACAGTAAATTCTAAAATAGCACACATACATCAGATGTCTATTTCATGTTGTGATGTGCTCATCTGCAATACTTATAGAAGATTTTCCTGTCAGATGTAAATAGACATTTAAAATAAGCATTTTTAAGAGGTATATGGTTTTACATCTACTTTGGAGATGTGTGCTTACTGGAGCTCCCCTGATAGCAATACATAATAACGTGTTTTTACAGCAAAATCACAACTATACTATACTGTCTAACGTCTTTACACCTTCAACAATTCGACAGTTTACTCTAGTCTACTGTATTTCAACACATTTTAACACAAGGAACCGTGTTTACTCACATTTGAAAACACCCGCGTCGCTGACATAGGTCGCTAATCGTAATGTAATGACATATCCTCTCAGAATCTGGGCTGAAGCAGTAAGCCATCCGGGAACTTCTCGCCTACTCTTTTATGAGTACTGAGGTTTCGGACATACTACTCCTTTCAAATACTGTTTTCGCCTACTATATAGTAGGAAAGTAGGAATATTCAGACGCACTATAAGTATAAGTGAGCCCAAATCTCGCGATAATTAGTACGTCACTCTGGTAATTCTCGCCTACTCTTTTATGGATACTAAGGATTCGGACATACTTTTTCGCTCGCCTACTGCTTTTTCCCTACTATATAGTAGGGAAGTATGCGGTTTCGGACGCAGCCATAGACATCATGGGATGGGCAACTCCGGTCCTCGAGGGCCACTGTCCTGCAGAGTTTAGCTCCAACCCTAATTAAACACACCTGAACAAGCTAATCAATGTTTTCAGGATTACTAAAAAATTATTTTTGTCAGGGTTGGAGCTAAACTCTGCAGGACAGTGGCCCTCGAGGACCGGAGTTGCCCATCCCTGATATAGGCCTAGAGGGTATGCATGTGACGTCAGCGTTGGCCGGAGTGACTGCGGTTACGCCCACAAGTGGTAAAAACACTGAGCGGCAGCATTGGTTCTCTTACGAGAGTATCTCTCGTACTGCGTAATAGCTTACGCTAGGGGAAAAACTCTTTTCCGCGAGATATTGAAGCCAAAAATTATCCTTAATTTTTTATTAATGTAAAACGCTTTGCAGCAGCAAGCAAACATAGGCGAAACAGCTCGCGCGCCTATTGGTTGCTCTGCAGCAAATGCAGCAGCCTATCGAGAGAGACTCTGCGTGACGTAATGACCAATGGGGGCAATTCGCGCCCATATCGTCACGTCCCGCCAGAAGGGGCGTGGTCTCGCCCTATAAATATGCTCGTTAGGCTGATACAAGCTGATTTTTACCTCTTCAGCGAAGCACACGCATCGCTGGATCCGGAGTGAGAAGCCGCGCCGTCGAAGCAAGCTTTTCAGCGGGACGAGCTCTGGAGTCGCTGGCCTCGCCGCCTTCAACTGCCGTACCTGCTGCGCTTTCCGGCGTTATATATCCTTTTCAAACACTCTGTGTATTTCTCTGTTGAGAAGTGTTTGTTCGCTTACTTGACGCGACTTACACTTCTCTCTCAAAAAGAGCAGCGTCTTTTTAAAGATGCCTTCCTGTGGCTCGTGCCGCGCCCCGCTCAGCGATGGAGACCGACACGTCATCTGTGTTTCCTGCCTGGGTGAGGATCACGCGGCTATCGCGCTCGCTGACGGCGGATGCCCTCATTGCGAGCTTTTGTCCATGGTGACTCTGAGGACGCGCCTGGCATCATTCTCCGAGCCTTCACCGCAGCCCGCCGTGGTGCCGCGCCGCAAGAAGCGCCGCGCCCAGCGCGCTCCCGAGCTTTCTCCAGCCCGCCAAAGCTCGCCGGTTCGCCCGCCAGCTTCGCCGGCTTCGCTCGAGTCGCTCACTGACGGACAACGGCCGCCGCCTGCCGCCGCGTCCATCCACGAGCTTGACGAACCCTCCGAGGCGTGTTCTCTTCTGGCGTCCGATAGTGAGGATTGGGCGAGCTCTGTGGATCTCCCCTCCGCTAGCGTTTCCCGCCAGACCACTGGTAAGAGAGCCGGCATTGAGACTGAGCTGATGCGTCTGCTCTCTCAGGCCGTTGAAAGCATCGGCCTCGATTGGGAGGCGCCCGCGCAGCCGCCGCGCAACAGAATGGACGGACGCTTTCTCGGACATGACGAGGCTCCGACGAAATCGCGGCCCGCGCCCTTCCTCCCGGAACTTCACGAGGAAGTGACGAAATCGTGGAACGCCCCCTTCTCCGCCAGGCTGCGTACCTCTGCTTCTGCTGCCTTCTCCTCTGTGGATGGCGCGAAGGAAAGAGGATACCTTTCTGTTCCTCCTGTGGAACCAGCTGTAGCGTCTCATCTCTGCCCGCCCTCCGCTGGACGGCGCGCGCACACGACGCTTCCTTCTAAAGCCTGCCGAGTGACGTCATCCATGCACGGTCGCGCTTACACCGCCGCCGGGCAAGCAGTTTCAGCGCTGCACACTATGGCTATCCTGCAGATTTTCCAGGCCGACCTTCTCCTTAAACTGGACGAGGAAGGACCCGGAGCGATCTGCGTGGCGGACCTGAGAAGCGCTACAGACCTCGCTCTTCGCGCTACTAAAGCCGCTGCACAGGCCATAGGACGAAACATGGCCTCTCTCACCGTGGCTGAGAGACACTTATGGTTGACGCTGTCCGAGATGACGGAAGCCGAGCGCTCTGTGTTCCTCGACGCGCCCATTTCCCAAGCGGGCCTTTTCGGATCTGCCGTCACAGACTTTGCGGACAGATTCATGGAGGTGCAAAAAACTTCGCAGGCCATGAAGCACTTCCTTCCGAAGCGCTCGAGCTCCGCTGCAGGTCGCTCTAAACCGCCGCCTGCTCGCAGCTCTCAGCCGCAGCCTGCACCGCCCGCCGCCGCCGCTTCACAGCGCCGCCACGCCCGAGACCAAAGACCGCGCTCTCGCTCTGCTGGACGCCGCCCCCCTCAGCGCGGGCCCCGGCCGAGGATTGAGATCAAGCCCGAGGCCTCAAAATCTTCCTAGCCATTCTAGGAAAACGACGGTGTTCAGATCCCGCTGCGGCCGGATTTTCACCGAAACTTCTCGCTCGGTCAGTTCCAAACATCGCGACTGTCCCAGTGTATTTCGCAGAGAGTCAGCCGGTGTCACAGCCCGTTTGCCTGCGCACAAAAGCCGTTTTTACGGCTACCCAGATAAATCCAATAAAGAGTGCATTTTCTGGTGTTCCGGCCACGGCCGAAGGTGTTATGAGTGTTGTAAGAATGCCCA
>JAVALU010000141.1:0-21665 GCA_030770095.1 Gila robusta
TTTTTCATTTATGGAGTCAGATGAAATAACGAGTTCCCTTTCGAACGGTCACTTTGTATTGCGTAGCTATACGCAGTGGGGAAATTCCTTTTCCTCGATTTACTGAAGCCTTTATGTAAAGCGCATTTGCAGCTGCACAGCTAGAACATGAGCGTCTGGCTCGCTCATAGGCTGCGCTGCGGCAACTGCACATCCAATGGCGCGGGCGCCTCTGACGTGCGACCAATGAGATCACTCTGCGTCATACACGTCAGAGCCTGCCAAGGGGGCGTGACCTCAGTCTATAATAGTCCCCGAATTCGCCATTATAGCAGATTTTACTCCTTCAGCAACAAACTTCACGTCTCTGACCATTTATTGAGCCTTCGCCGTCGAACAAGCCTTCAGCCTGAGCGAGCTACAGTTCAGCAGACTACACATCTCAACCGTGTTTCTCCTGACGCCGTCTCTCCTGTGGCTATCCGGCGATATCCTTTTCAATATCTGTTTATTATGTGTTTATATCTGTACGAGTGTTGTTCCATATGCCTCGTGTTAAGCGAGGCCTACGAACACCCGAGCTGCATTTCATGCCTGGGACTCTACCACGCAGAGAATGCACTCTCTGTCGGCGGATGTGCGGCCTGCGAGTGCATGCCTATCTCCGTGCTACGAACTCGGCTAGCTCTCTCTCGAGACGGCGGCGCCGCGTCACCCGCGCTTCCTTCTCCGGCCCTACTTCAGCCGAGGAAGAAGAAGCGCCGCAGCCAACGGCATCCAGAGAGCACGGACGTTTGTGAACGCACGCCGGCCACGTCCCCGCGTGCTTCACTCTCTCCAGCTCAGTCATCTCCGGTCCTGTTCGAGGGAGATCAGCGCCCCCCACCCACGTGGCGGGCCTCGTCTCCTTCGGCGGACCCAGCGAGGCAGGACTAACTCCGACGCTGAAATGCTTCGGATCCTAACACAGGCCGTCGCGGACCTCGAGCTTGAGTGGAACTAAACGTGCTAGCTGGTGCCGACCAGCAAACCCGGCGAAACAGGCCTCTCAGCCCCGCCCTGCGGCTGATGCCCAACGCTAGCCGAGCGCTTCCCGCCGAAGTCGTCCTAGCACGCAAAGGAAAGAGCCACGTCCAAGCGTTCAAGCGTGGAGAGGACACGTTCAAGCGTGTCCCGCGCTTGCCGGACCACCCTCAAAGAAGCCAGCAAAACTTCCCACAGCCCCCTGTTCAGTTCAGGCGGCTGGGGATTTTATTATTGTAAACAGGCCCGCAGCAGTGAGCGCGTCTTTGCAAACAAACGCCGTTTTCACGGCGACCCAAATAAAGCACACGAGCACAACACATGGGTTCACGGTCCCCCTTCATTAGGCGGCCCCTCCCCTGTTGTAACACTGACTACCCCATACGCAAATGCTTGTGCAGTCAGTCCAACATTCAATGTGTGCACAAATCACAATATAAGGGTATCAGGTCCCCCTATGTTAGGCGGCCCGTCCTAATCAGTGTGTCAAGCCCTAGCCACACGGGTTCTAGCCTGGCAAGCTATCCCCGAGGTGTCGAGTTGGGTCATAAACACTATAAAGCGAGGCTACTTGCTCCAATTCGCTCGCAGACCAAGCACAACACATGGGTTCACGGTCCCCCTTCACTAGGCGGCCCCTCCCCTGTTGTAACACTGACTTCCCACACGCAAATGCTTGTACAGTCAGTCCAACACTCAATGTGTGCAAAAATCACAATATAAGGGTATCAGGTCCCCCTATGTTAGGCGGCCCGTCCCAATCAGTGTGTCAAGCCCTAGCCACACGGGTTATAGCCTGGCAAGCTATCCCCGATGTGTCGAGTTGGGTTATAAACACTATAAAGCGAGGCTACTCGCTTCAATTCGCTCGCAGACCCCCAAAGTTTCAGGCGGTTCTCGAGACTTCGGTGAGAAGCAACGTGGGTCACGTGCTTTGCACCGAAGTACAGAATTCATTAGCAAAAGGGGCGATAGAATTAGTCCCCCCTGCGCTAAAACATACGGGTTTTTACAGCCGCTATTTTCTAATTCCGAAAAATGACGGTGGCCTCAGACCCATTCTAGATCTGAGACATTTGAACAAAGCTCTCATGAGACGGCCGTTCAAAATGTTAGCTATCAGTTTCACAAGCACAACACATGGGTTCACGGTCCCCCTTCATCAGGCGGCCCCTCCCCCGTTGTAACACTGACTTCTCCACACGCAAATGCTTGTACAGTCAGTCCAATACTCAATGTGTGCACAAATCACAATATAAGGGTATCAGGTCCCCCTACGTTAGGCGACCAGCCCCAATCAGTGTGCCAAGCCCTAGCCACACGGGTTCTAGCCTGGCAAGCTATCCCCGATGTATCGAGTTTGTACAATATATCGATATTTTTTATCCCCACGATATGGAATGAGGCAATACCGTTTATATCGATACAGTAGTTTGATACAAGCACATCTGAAAAATAGCGGAGGACGCAGTGTGAGCTCCTGCAGTGACAGTACATGGTAGCCTACAATTTGTCCTAAACATGACACAAGCTTATATTAAGCGCTTTAAAATAACTGGTAAGATATAGTTAACAAGTTTAAAGCAGCTTGCCCTTTCAGATGCTCTGACAGAGACTGTTGCTGACTGACAGATAAATACTTGCGCTGTTTAATGCGTTTGAGACGTGGTGCTTTCCTCAGTGCTTAACTTACATTTCACAGGTATAATCTCCATCTGTAAATGTTAGAAAATCAAACAAATATGTCCATTTCACTGTCAGGAGAGGACGAGCTTCTGCAAGTGAATCTCCGCTAAAATTCAAGCTTCCGTTAATGAGCGCCGCCGCGCGCATGCGCGCCAAACAGACAAGCACAATAGAATAGTAGCGCAATAATTCTGACTAAAATATACATAGGCTATTGCTAAAATATTTGTTGTTGGAGACAATAAATGTACCATATGTGGAATTTTAAACCTACAAGTATATTTTTATGAAAGTGACCATTATAATGGGGTAATCAAATGCAGGCTAATATAATTAGTTTGTGCTTTTGTTTTTATTTTCATTTTTAGTTTAGCCTTAAGTCATTTTAAAAACAAAAGAATTATATTTGTTTTTAGTTTGTAATGTTACAATGTAATGTGATTTTAACCACCTTTTTGCACATAATATATTGCATAGCCTACATTACATTCACTATATTTGTTTCCATATCCTTCAATATCAACATTGTTTGGAAATCATTGAGCAGGATGTGAGATAAATTTTTTTTTTAAATAAATACAGATTTTCTTTATCCAAATAGAAAAACGTAGAAAGTACCGAGATATATATCGTATATCGCCATTTAACCAAAAAATACCGATATATGATTTTTTGGCCATATCGCCCAGCCCTATATCAAACATATCCTCGCGCAAGTGCGCCCGGGGGATTGGTTTGTCACAATGGATCTGAAAGATGCTTACTTTCACATTCAAATAAATCCTTGTCACAGGCCATTCTTGAGATTCGCCTTCGAGGGCCAGGCTTATCAATACACCGTTCTGCCGTTCGGTCTATCGTTGTCACCCCGTACATTCACGAAGTGTGTGGATGCAGCGCTTTCTCCTCTGAGACATCAGGGAGTGCGCGTGTTAAATTATCTCGACGACTGGCTGGTGCTGGCACAGTCGAGAATCGAGCTATTAGCTCACAGGGATTTGATTCTAGGCCATCTAAAATGCCTGGGTTTCACAATCAATGTTTCAAAAAGCAAACTAACCCCCAGCCAGAGCGTGATCTTTCTGGGCACAGTTTTAGACTCGAGAGCTATGACAGCGCGACTCACACCAGAGCGCGAGCTCTCGGTGCGAGCGCTTGCAGGCACTTTCAGAGTGCGCGAGTGCGCGCCACTGAAGAAATTTCAGAAACTGCTTGGTCTCATGGCAGCAGCATCGCCAGTGCTCCGTATGGGATTACTGCGCATGCGCCCGCTGCAGCATTGGCTGAAACGCCGTGTGCCAACTCATGCATGGCAGTCAGGCAGCTTGCGCATTATGGTGAATCACGGTTGTTTAAGAACCCGATTCACTGGCGGGCTCAGGACTGGTATCACGAGGGGGTGACAATGGGAACAATTTCCAGGAGGAAAGTGGTTCTTACAGATGCGTCCAACCTGGGTTGGGGAGCGCTGCACGAGGGCATGCCTGCATCCGGCCTCTGGTCGAGCACGGAGCAGAGCTTACATATCAACTGTCTGGAGATGAAAGCAGTTGGGTTGGTCCTGAAGGCATTTCTGTCGAACCTCAGAGGTCACCACGTCTTAGTCCGCACAGACAATACGTCAGTGGTGGCCTACATAAATCGCCAGGGGGGCATCAGGTCAGGAAATCAACACCCACTGTAAATTGTTCTTCTCGAAGAACAGGGACGCGCTGGCCCATGTCTGGCCCAACCGTCCCCTTTATGCCTTTCCCCCCGTCTCGATGATTCCACAAGTCATCAAACGGGTCAGAGAGAGCGGGTGCCCAGTCCTTCTGGTGGCCCCTCTCTGGAAAACCAGACCGTGGTTCCCGGAACTGGTTCAGTTATCGGACACAATCCCATGGCCTGTCCCACTGAGGAAAGACCTCCTCACACAGGCGAACGGGACATTGTGGCATCCGAGACCAGATTTATGGGCCCTCCATGTTTGGCCCCTCAACGGGTACCCAAGGACCTTCCTGAGAAGGTTTTAAGCACTATATCTGAAGCCAGGGCCCCGTCGACTCGGCGCCTGTATGCTTCAAAATGGTCAGGTCATATGTGAGATATCTGTGGTTCTCTCATTCTTACAGGAGCTGCTGGATGCGGGTCGCTCCCCATCCACGCTCAAAGTGTATGTGGCAGCCATAGCAGCACATCATGTTCTGACGGCTGGCCAGTCACTGGGAAGAAACGTCCTGGTCGTAAGATTCCTGAAAGGTGCGAGGAGAATGAACCCCTCCAGACCTCCGTCTGTGCCGCCTTGGGACCTCTCCACGATCCTGGGGGCTCTGAAAGGTCCGCCTTTCGAACCGCTCCAATCGGTTGATCTAAAACCCCTCTCGCTGAAGACCGCTCTCCTTATGGCGTTGGCATCTATCAAGCGAGTGGGAGATCTGCAGGCGCTCTCTGTGAGCCCTGCATGTTTGGAGTTGGGTCCAGATGACTCCAGAGTCATCCTCAAGCTCAGACATGGTTACGTTCCTGAAGTGCTCTCAACACCATTCAGAGCACAGGTGGTGACATTATCAGCCCTCCCTCCTTCTGCAGAGGATGGAGAGGTTAATCTTCTCTGCCCTGTCAGAGCGCTGAGAATCTATCTGGAGCGTTCTGCGTCTTTTAGACAATCAGAACAGCTTTTTGTCTGCTTTGGTGGTAGATCCAAGGGGGATCCAGTCACTAAGCAAAGACTGTCTAGATGGATAGTGGATGCTATTTCTATGGCTTATACCGCAGCGGGTCAAGTTTGCCCTATAGGTATCAAGGCCCATTCGACCAGAGGTATGGCCTCGTCATGGGCTTGGTCATCTGGCATTCCCATTAGTGATATTTGTGATGCGGCCGGCTGGTCCTCGCCTTCCACATTTATGAGTTTATATAATATGGAAGTGCCTTCCCTGCAGGCGAAGGTGCTTTCGGTATGATTAAGACCCGTCGGTGGCGGTCTTGTCATATATTACTGTGCACAATCACATTCACATATATATATATATATAAAAGCCGCTGCTGGCCGGCTGTATTTCATGCATAAACCCGCTGTTGCCGGTTATATTTACATATATATAAAACCCGCTTTTGGCCGGTTATATGACATATATAAAACCCGCTTTTGCCGGTTATATTCCATACATATATAAAACCCGCTTTGGCCGGTTATAATTTCATATATAAACCCACTTGACTGGTTATGTTCATATACTAATAACCCCGACAGTGTCTGGGTTCATTGGTGTAGTATGTTGGGTTATTTCTAACTGATGTGTACTATTTTAGACCTGACGGTGTCTAGTCTATTTATACATAATTATGCGGTTATGGCTTGTTCTGTATGCTAAGGGGTCCTGAGTTGCAGTGGCAGCCAGTTACTCAGTGCGGCGTTTTGCATGGCGTCCCCACTGCGTATAGCTACGCAATACGAAGTGACCGTTCGAAAGGGAACTACTCGGTTACTCACGTAACCTCAGTTCCCTGAGTTAGGGAACGAGTATTGCGTAGCCAGCCGCACTATAGTAACATGGCAAGTTGTCGCTTCAGTCGTTAAACCTGCTATAATGGCGAATTCGGGGACTATTATAGACTGAGGTCACGCCCCCTTAGCGGGCTCTGACGTGTATGACGCAGAGTGATCTCATTGGTCGCACGTCAGAGGCGCCCGCGCCATTGGATGTGCAGTTGCCGCAGCGCAGCCTATGAGCGAGCCAGACGCTCATGTTCTAGCTGTGCAGCTGCAAATGCGCTTTACATAAAGGCTTCAGTAAATCGAGGAAAAGGAGTTTCCCCACTGCGTATAGCTATGCAATACTCGTTCCCTAACTCAGGGAACTGAGGTTACGTGAGTAACCGAGTAGTTAATACATATGAGAAAATGTATCGAATTTAATCAAAAATACTTTGCCGCGAGAAAAGACAGTAACACGCAGAGACCTTCACCCGTGGATCAGAAGACCCTCATTGGCCTGATCCAGCGCAGCTTTACAACAGACAGGGCTTAGATTAAGCCAGGATTAGGCCTTAGTTTAATTAGGACATTTAAGTAATTGTTTATAAATGTGCCTTTGAAAAGAAAAACATTACTGGTGCACATCTTGAGACAGAACAATGGCACTGAAATATTTTAAGATATCTCAGTGCAAATTGCTTTCAGTTAAAATAGCTCAAACATGCATTTTAATCTGGGACTAGACTTAAGCCTTGTCTGTGAAACGGGCTATGATTGTTTTGACCAAGTATTCACATACCCCACAATTTTAATTCATCAAATAAAGTGACCTGTGAGTAGTAATTTGCAGCCCTTACGGCTGAAATAAAATAGCCGTGAATATAATGAAATAAAATAATGTGAATGTAAGTGATCAAACGCAACGGTAACAAAGTTTAAGTTCAGGGAAAAAGGAGGCAAAGCGTAATTTTAATCATATATGCATAAACTACAAAACAAAAGGAGCAGCAGCGGCCGACTTCGGCAGAAGCATAATAAAACCAGCAATGTAAAATGTCCTCTCAGCCCTTTCTGGCTCCATACCACAGTAACTTTAATAAAACTTTAATACCTAGATTGCTTTCCATCGGCTATCACGGTGTCATCAAGCTATGCCTTAGTTATTGTGCAACCTCTAGCGGCGAAACTTACATACTGTGCCTTTAAACCACACTTGAGGAAAAATTGCAGATTCCAAGTAGCCACAGACACAAGCTATTTGTTAAGCAATTTATGTATAACTGTGACTGTGTTTGTGGATGGTCACTCAAGGTTTCTCTTTACTGGACCCCAAAGGTCAGGTTAGCGCACTGTACATCGATGATGTTCAAAAGACAGATGCAAGAGATGTGAGACCATTTATTTTGGTGGACCTGTGAGCTTAGAAATTACACTTGACATCAGTGTTTCTGCTAGACATACATCTATGAAGGTATTATTGGTGCAAATCAACTAAACGCCTGTGACAGTGAAATTTGTAGTTGTAGAGAATAGCCACACACGTGTATCAGTAAATTTGAAGTCACGGAGAGAAATGTTTTAAGAGTTTGTGGAAAGTAACTAACAAATACTTTTGTTACAGTACTTGAGTATATTTTCGGGGGTTTTTTTCTACTTTCTTGAGTATAATTAATTTGTGGTACTTTTACTTTTACTTGAGTTGAATAAAAATAAAGTATTCAACTAAGCTACATTTATTTTTCACCAAGGGTTACCCTAACCCTAACCCTACTTTGACAAAGGTGCCGACGGAGCAACAGGGCAAGCTGACATTTGACTTCAATAACAACAAAAAAAAACAGACAGATCTGAAGCAGCCAATAAACGACAGATCTGAAGCGCTTCAGCCAATAACAGACAGGTCTGACTTGGGTGCAAAACCAATCAAAACTTCCAGTTTGGCTGGGGGGCGGGGTGTTCAAACCGCGCTTTGTCATTCATTCACTGGCGCTCGTGGTTTGAACATAGACAGTAAAAGAAAGGTTTTGAATCAGTATCGCTAACGTTTCAATGTTTCAGTGAATGTAAGTGAGCTATGCTCATATTCTGATTTTATATTTTAATTATGACAACTCCTGAAATGGGTCATCTCATTGATAATACCAGAGCACTGTTGAAGTAAATAAAAAAACTCGGCTCATATAACATGGACGCAGCAAGAACAATATAAGTGTCTAAAATACATGCACACAGTTCAATTAAATGGTAAAGCTCGCCGTCTTTAACAATACAGTTAAACTAAATGTACGAAGCAAACTTTGTACATAGCTGAAAAAACCTCAACAACAGTAAAATAAGTTCACATGATTTATCTGTCAATCAGATGCATGTAAAAGTGTAGTTCGTTACTATAGCAACAGTGGGCTCCCAGCTCGTTTTCAGTAGAACGAAACAAAAAAGAGAATTTAATTTAACATGTTGATCATACCCCATTTATTTATTTTTTTACTGGCACTTTTTTAGTCATATTGTTGTAAATCTATCTTTTTTTATCGGACTTCTTTGCTTTCAATTATGAAATGATTCAAATGAAAACATTCAAATGATCTTACCTGGATTTACTTTTCGCTCGCTCTGGGGAAAGCAACAGGGAAAGCTAGTATGTTTGTTTAGCATACTGTCAAACACTACAATTTATGAGTTTAATATCATGTTTTGCTCCAAAAATCACAATACATGTCTGTCGTGTTTGAAATGATTTATGTGGTTTCATGTTGCTTGATTAGCATTGCATTAAAGGGTTAGTTCACCCAAAAATGAAAATTAGCCTATGATTTACTCACCCTCAAGTTCCTCTAGGTGTAGGCCTATATGACATTCTTCTTTCAGACGAATACAATCAGAGTTATATTAAAAAATGTCCTGGCTCTTCCAAGCATTATAATGGGAGTGAATGGCTGGAAAAAATGTGGAGAAAAAAAAGTACTCCACACAGCTCCAGTGGGTTAATAAAGGCCTTCGGAAGCGAAGCCATGGGTTTTTGTAAGAAAAATACCCATATTTATAACTTCATAATCTAAAATAACTAGCTTCCGCCAGACGACCGTACGCATACTACGCAATTCGACATGCGCCACAAGAGTAGCCTAACTTAAGCATGTATGACGTAGGATGTAGGAGTATCGTAAGCTTAGACGCCTCTCGCGGTTTAAACAAATAGGGCTGTGCAACAAACTGAAGCTCCTCTTCTATTATATAGAAATCCTCCGACATTTCTCTTCAAAATTGCTAATTCGCGACCAGTGTTTTGTTTAGCTCTCTTACCTTTGAGCTTCCACGTTCGTCATTACGCTGTGCGTCGGGTCAGGGGTTAGTCTTCCACCGTACATCGATGCGTACGGCCGTCTGGCGGAAGCTAGTGATATAGTTTATAAACTTTTAAATATGGGTATTTTCCTTACACAAATGCATGGATTCACTTCAGAAGGTTTTTATTAACCCCCTGGAGTAAAATGGAGCACTTTTATCATGGATGGATGCACTTTTTTGGGCTTCAAATTTTCTCCAGCCATTCACTGACATTATAAAGCTTGGAAGAGAGGGACATTTTTTAATATAACTCTGATTGTATTTGTCTGAAAGAAGAATGTCAAACACCAAGGATGGCTTGAGAGTGAGTAAATCATGGGCTAATTTTCCTTTTTGGGTGAACTATCCCTTTAAAGGGGAACTCGGCAACTCTAGCTATTTCTTCGCTGATTTTCACTTTTGTTGTCGCATGTTTTCTCAACGAGCTCCCCCTACAGCTGTGGGGCGTATATTTCACATCAATGTCGTAAAAAAACTCACTTGCGGCACCCTCCTCCCCCTTTCTACCGCTGCTCAAGTGCATTTGTTATTATCGGAGCCGGGTAACTTTATCGTGTGGAGCTATGTCTACCGAGGTGGGTAATACATCATACACATTGAGGGCGGCGTGTGTGTTTATGTCGAATTGCCGTAAAGCAATTTGTGTTTCTCGCTCGTTCTCGCTTCTCACGAGACTTCCTATTTCCAACTTACCGGGACGTTAGTCCTCATGTTGCAAGGTTGGTTTTCCGCCTAGGAACGCTGGGGGGAGCGGGGAAAGTCACCATTCTCACCAGAACAGGTTATTAAACCATCCAAATGATTTCTAAACGGTTTTATTAAGTTGAAATAGTTGCCGAATTCCCCTTTAAAGACATACATCATTCTTATGAAAATACCTGCGATAGCTTGATGAACACAGATATATTATCGCTATCATCTGTTTGTCTTCATGTTTCATCAGTCAAAACGTCTCTATTTGCATGTTATTATATCCATATAAGGCATTTCCTGAAATGTCATAAGTTTAATACTTCTATGAATCTCACTTGTGGACTTTCTATGCGAGGGATGAATCAGTATGTACTGGGCTCCCAGTACATACTCAAGTAACATGTAAGTGTTTAGCGCTCCATACCGCTATCATCTGCCCATTTTGGGTAAAAATAGAAAAATAATACTAATGTACTTTGTAACGTAGTTACTTGAGTAGTTTTTAAGCAAACTACATATTTACTCTTACTCGAGTCATATTATTTTCAGTACTTCTACTTGTACTCAAGTAAATTATTACTTAAGTTGCAATACTTTTACTTAAGTACAATTTGTTAGTACTCTTTCCACCACAACTTGTAGACTTTTTTTCTCTTCCACAAACACAACAGTTACAGAGCAAAATTTCTCTGTGACTTCACATTTTTTGATGCAGGTGTGTAAATGCGTTTTGCACCATATTCACTGCAGCAACTGTAGCAAAAATGTGAGCGTACGAGCTTCTTAATTTGTGATTTGTAGAATAGGATTTTTCCACCTGCAATGAAGAATTTGAGAAGGTGTAACTGTTGTGTTGTGTTTGTGGAAGATAAAAAAAGTCTACAAGTTTGCAACTCTTAAAACATTTCTCTCTATGACTTCAAATTTACTGATACACATGTGTGGCTATTCTCTACAACTACAAATTTCACTGTCACAGGCATTCAGTTGATTTGCACCAAAAATACCTTCATATATATCACATAGTAAGAAAAAAAATCATATATGGAAAGGAAAATTATTGAGTTCAATATGCCTTTTATTGTTTGGCAAAGCAATTGTAATTTGATCATAAAGGCTGCAGTGCACACATGCTGGACAGACTGCTGTCCATCTACTTCACAGCACCTTTTTGCTCTGCCCAATCTGCCACACAGATGTGGAGCTGAGCCACAGTTGCTGCATTCATTTTTTTTTTTTTTTTGGAGAGCTTAAAACAGATAAAAGGAGCAGTATAATTTTACTGTCCAGGGTGATGGGTTTGCAAGGTTTACCATAAAGCGCTCAGTTGGACACGGATGATGAGACACAGAGAGCGATGAAGTTATCACCTCTGAGGCCTGCTGGTCTTTCTAAATATTAAGCTGTCTGGTAAGAATAAACTTTGCGGCAAAGCAGAGCTGACTGTAAACAGGCTATGTTTATTGCGTATATCTTTGTCTTTATCCATCATATAGGCTATTATTTTGTAAACTGTCTGAGGGTGAATTCTGTTAAAAAGGTAGCTCCATTATGCTATACCTATCCTTAAGAGATCAGGGTATTACTGTCTCATATGTAGCTGTTTGGAGAACCCTACAAAGCCATACCATACGTCACTGCTTATATATTTTGAATCAGAATATTATTTATTTCAATAGCAGCAGCAAAATCTATAAAGCTAAAATATTGTCCTATAGTCTTCTGTCTCTCATTGGGACAAAAATGAAAATATATAGTGAGTTATGCATATTTAGAACTTTTTCTTTGAAACCATAATTTTTTTGGTTGCATTGTAAGCAACCTAGCATTTTAAAATGACAGCTAAGGTCATAAATAACTATATGCCAGCCAAATCCTGCAGTGCCCTTCATGTGCATAAAAATGGCATTTGGAATTTGAGCTCAGTGTGCAAATTTATCTCTTATCTCTGCTCCTCTTTCGCTATTTCTGTTTGAATCTCTCATGCTCTAAAAGTATCAAATAAATAGAGTGCATTGATTATGAGCCCTTGAGTTTTTCCTGTTTCTGTTCTGACAAGAAAGCCAGACGAATACCAGCAGTCCTGAGCTACAACACCAGACTCTCATCAGTGTTGGTACCGGACTCAACAATTCTGTCACGTGCACAGATCAATAAGTCAGTTGATCTTTTTCCCAAATATATCCACACCTATTATTACCCAATCTCTCTATCACATTTCACACAATATGGAGTGAATGGGAAAAGGCTGGACACTAGAGATATGCAGATACTGGGTGGGAGCAATGGAGAGTGTAGGGTTCCAGGAGCACGAGTATATGTGGTAGAGAGGAGCAGGGAAGAGTTTCTCTATCAAAGACCTTTCCTTCCTCTCATAAATACCACATCGATGAATAATAGCCCTCCCTCTCACAGATCTGGACAGCATATGAAATCAGTAGTGCGCACCGGGCCATGGCTGCAGCTGAAATCTCCTCGCCTTTCACTCATCAAGCAGTTCATCTGGTGTGTAGCAGTCACACTGAGAGGTAGTGTGTACCAGCATATGCATGAGGCGTAACCATCTGTAGGTGATCTCACACGCACAACACACACAAACAGGAACTGCTATATAATTCTTGCCATTGAACATGTGCGGGTCAAGAAATGATTGAATGATTCACACAGCTTTGGATTTATTAAAAGTTGTGCTATTCTTAAAGAGATTGTTCATTTCAAACTAAAAATTCTGTCATTATTTACTCAACCACATATGGAAGCCCATTTCTCAGAGTTAAAAGTGTAACTGTGAGATAAAGTTTAAAAAAACAAATACACTCACAAGTACAAGAGAAATAGAGATATAAAGAAATATGATACAAAGTGTGAGAAACTGTGAGATATAGTCAAAATAATGAGAAACAAAAGTTGCTATTATGAGACAATTATGAAAAATAAGGTTCCAGTTGTCAGAAATTAAGTTGCACTTATGAGAAATTGTGAGATATACAGTCAAAATTATGAGAAATACATTCATAATTGTGACAGGAAATCATCAGTGAAATGGAACAAAATGCACTGAATGAATTTGAGAGCTGCAAAAAAAGTGATTTTCAGTGATTTGTGTTAAAGGCCCCGATATACTCACAGCGAACTTCTTTTTTGTTTTTCGCTTAGGGCTAAAACGAAGTTTGAAATATACGTGACAATCGATATACTGTTGGCGAACATCTGACACCGCTCACACTGCTGAGAGCGGCGTTTAGACAAATATGTAAATGTGCTGCATGCTTTCATCTCAATAACAAAATAAATACACAACAAAATTGAGAAAACAGCAAGCATTTTTTTTATAAAGCATAAGAAAAGTATCTGATCAAAGCAACGTGGATATGTTTCCATGAGCTCTGCAATTCAGCACTCTAGTAAAGTCAAGTCACTTTTTTTAACATAGCACTTTATACTATAGATTGTTTAAAATCAAGCAACTTTACCGTATTAAACATGAAAAACAGTATCAGTGTTTCATTTCATCGGAAGTACAACTTTTTTTTTTTCCTACTGTTTTTTTTAACAGCTCTCCAGTGTTTTCATGTTTTCACTCACTGACGTCTGACCTCTACGGACTGGAGGAGAAATGAACCTGAAAAGATTTCCATGTAAAAGAAGCCGAAGTCTCCGCGCACATCTACCTATTATGAAATCGCGTAACGACCAATGGTAGTACGAAGGTGTTTACCAGCCGTAGCAAACTTTTCCGGAAAGTTCGATTTGGCAAGCTGTTTCTAACTCCCAAACCAAACTCCTGATTTTGTTCGAAATGACGTCTCATCAGTTTGTTCTTCATTTCGCTTGAAGTATATTGGTGCCTTAACGGTGGTTGATGAGGGTGAGCAACCCTGGTGAAAAAAATATATGCTATGTATACTTGCAGCCAGACTGATTATCAGTATACTTCAAGTGTGTTAATGATTAGTTAACTTGAAGGGTACTATTTTTAAACAACTTATTTTGTACTAAGTATATTTTAGTTGTAATTAAATTGTAGTGAAGCATAACTTTAAGTGTATTTAGTGTACTTTTGTGTACTAAATTGGACCAACTTCAAGTATACTTAGTCTACTTTAAGTATATGCCTGTGTAGGGACTAATTACATGCTTGATTAGTGATATTAAAGTGTACTTTATTTCTGTTACAAGTACATTACAAATTCATTACGAGTGTCTTCGAAACATAAAAGCAACATACCATAAGTGTATTTTTTTTTTTTTTTTTTATATATTTTTGGCATTTTCACCTTTTATTAGGATAAGACAGTAGCTAGACAAGAAGTGAGGTGGGAGAGGGAGAGGAGGGACGGGATCGATAAGGGTCCATGAGCCGGGTCTCCTGAAGCACATGTTGGCGCACCTGCCCACGAGGCTATCATGGTGTGATATATTTGAGTAAAAAGTATAGGCTCATTAATACTTTTGGCTTATTCCAAATACTACAAATTGCATACTTTGTCTTCAATAACAAATGTACATTATTAGACAAATAAAACTTAGCTATACTTTGTACAAAATACTATTGTTTACTATAATGAATTTTGAAATATACTTTCAATGCATTGTTACAATGATCATTTCCAGCACACTGTTAAAATATGCCTAAAATATATTTGTGCAAATAAATATACTTTTAAAAAATAAACTGAATTTTCTCTTCAAGTATATTTTTCTAAAATATATTTTTAGAAAATATACTGAAGTACAATTATTTTAAAGTGTGTTAAAAGTTGTAGTGAAAATAGGTAAAAGCATGATGCTAATATACTTTTAATATATTTAAAGATAGTACAATTATTGTTAGTATATTTGCAATGTAGCCCTACTATTGAAAAAGGGATTATATTTCAAATACAATAAAGTATATTTTTTTCACTAGGGAAATAATCACAGAATGTTCATATTTGGGTGAAATATCTATGTAATGCTACAGTGAAACAGTAAATGTGTCTTATGTGAAGACTGCATGTTTGCATGCTGATTGCATAACTTGAGAGTTTAGCCAGACAGAAGCTGAGGTCTGTCTGTTTCATTATCCAGGAGGACCCAATGTATCTCAGTGCAGCCTAAGAAGAATTCCTAAAAAATCTTTTCATCCAGACATCCCTGACCATAAACAGCTCATCAGAGGATAAAGAGCTTTGTAGACGAGTGCAGTATGCGTGTGCGTGTCTTTGTGCTTTCGTTTTTATGTCTCTATCAGCTCCCCCTAAGAAGCAGAACTGTAGGAGTGAGACGGGACGAGGGAGAGAAGTTGTGGGAAGTTGGCGAATGAGCTGAGCTTTGAAAGTGAAACATAAGAGTGGCAGATCATAAGAGCCAGGAAAACTGATATTCTCCTCGTTAAGGATCTTGCTAGCTTCAGTCTCTGTAGTGGAGACTTCAGCTTTTAACAGGAAACAGGTCTGAAGGAACCTGTTTGTTACAGACAAGCAAGAATTGTGCATTCACAAAGACGCAACCGTGATGTGTGTTATATCCTGCTTCACTTTCATTCTTAAATAATCAGATCGTCCGATACTGCCGGCGTATTCTGCCACATTATGGTGTGAGTTGTGAGGATAAGATCCCTTTAAGGCTGTCACTTTGCAAATTTGGACATATGAAAGTATGGCGGCGATTTGTTATCTGCTCTGGTTAAAGTAATAACTGCCACGTTACTGCTGAATCTTCATTGGCTTATAGGATGCATCAGGAGGTCCGTATAAAGATGTCATTTCCCCCCTTCTACGTGGCATATTCTTCTTCCTCCCTTCCTTTCTTTCTACCGCTTTCTTATTTTTCTTTGTCATCCCAGTTCCTGCCTTCTTTCAAAATTCTCATAAATCATGAAAGACATTAAGCTTTTATTTTGCATCATTAAAATCAGTGTTAGAGAGTAAACATAATATCTAGCTCCATTTTTAGTAACTATTTTTTAAAACTCAGATAGTTTTAAGCAAAAAACAAAGGGTTTTTGAGTAAATTAAATCATTACAGCATTACTTTAAAAATTGATTAACACGTAGCTTGGAAAGCAAAAGTTTCCAAGTAACTTTCCCAACGCTGTGTATACTTGGCTAAAGATCTTCTGCAGTGGCTTGCAATGTAAAAAAAAAAAACATTCACTCACGCAGATGCAAAACTGGTGTCTTCGAGCAGGTTTGCTCCTTTGAGCCCTGCCAAGGCGTTTGTTTTCCATTTGTCATATGATAGTGCTGATTTTTGGAGGATTTCATGCTTTGTTTAATAAAGCAAAACTTGTGTAAAGCTAATGTGGCGCCACTTTTCATTCGAGCAAATATGCTTTTGTCTCTGTCACCCTGAGACTGTTTTTCTAATGTCAGTGCAGAGACATCTGTCTTGGCGAGCAAGTCTGGTGTGTGGAGCTGAACGGACAATAATTTTTTAGCATTGAAGCTAATCGGGTGATTGACATTCTGGGTGGCATGAGCTACTGAGCAATGGTTTGGACATGCACAGCCATAGAGATGCTCAAACACACCTTGATGTTTAATCGTATTTAACATTCCACTGAGTCCTCAGAGCCAATAAAAAGCATGCTTTACTCATCTGTTACTGCAATGTAGTTGCCAATAATTTGGCCAACGTTCCAGTGCACTGCAGTGGTCACTCTCTGATGGACAGCTTTACATCTCTCTGTGAAGTTTTTTTCTTTTTCTTCCTCTCTAAAATGAACACACTCACATGCAAACATCTGCTCTGTATCATTAAAAATAAAACCCAGTGAAAACATTCACATGCCTCTGCTCTGCAGTGCATTTATATAGACTTTTAGAGACTCTAGAGTGATTGGTGTCCTGAAAAATGGTCTTTCGTTCTCTTTTTGTACAGCTGTAACAAATTGAATGTCTGACTCACATCATCAGCTTTTCCCGCAGTCCTGTAATGAATTAATGTCGCACAGCATCCCCGTATGAGCATGGTGAATGCAAGGGATGTGGCCTTGCCTTTACTGTTCTACAGAGAAAAAACAAAAGACAAACATCAAAACAAACAGCACAAACTTCATGTGGGAGTGCATGAAATATTATATCTTTATTGTATTTAACAGTTTACAGAAAAATTATTTATTGGCTTACGAGTTTGCGTTTACACAGGCTTATAATAAATCTAAACAAAAAAAATGTATATGTTTTTAATTTTTTAACAATTTGATGTACATTTATTAAGTTTACACAACTGTGACCACATCCGCTTCTGAAAAACCCGAAATGTGAAAAGGGTCCATTGAGAAATATCTGGCATGAAATGAAATTAAAGCCCTAAGGAAAGAGCAGTTTTTTAACATTATTAAATGAATGTGGAACTTTAAAAATGCATCTGAACAAAGTGTAACATTAAAATTCATTCATTACAAACTTCTCTGTAATACTTATTTCTGATTGGTCAATGGTGGTCTGATATTGCTGCGTTCACACCGTGTCGTAATTACTGTAGTCTCGAGATGACAATGCAGGACGTTTAATTCGGAGCTATTCACGTCCTCGGACTGGGAATTATGGCTTAAATAAATTTGTAGCAGTCATGTGGTTCAGAGGTCACATGCAAGCAGGAGCTCTTTGTGCAAGTAGGAGTCATTACACAAAGAACGCGACTGCGCCTACAGATCTGGTGACTGGCTAGAGCCAACTTGAGAAGAGGTATCAAACGCGCCAAAGAGTCTTATAAAAAGAAAATCGAGGACCGTCTCCAGACAAAATTCGAGAAGCATTATCCAACTATAAGAACAACGATCACAGCACTTTTTATGCTGATGCTTCACTGGCTGAGGAACTTAACTATTTCTTTGCCTGCTTTGAGGTTAAGAAACTCATCACATTTCCAGCATTTCCGCCAACCTCTGACATCTGCCATCTCACCCTACAGGAACACGAGGTGAAGCGAGTGCTCAAAACAGTGAACACAAGGAAGGCTGCTGGCCCAGATGGAGTATGTTGCAAAGTACTCCAGGCCTGTGCCAATCAGCTTGGTGGGGTCTTTACAAAGATCTTTAACCTTTCACTGACATTAGCCATCATCCCACACTGTTTAAAATCTGCTACCATAATCCCTGTTCCTAAGAAAGCAACCACAAATTACTTAAATGATTACAGACCGGTTGCATTAACACCAATTATCATGAAGTGTTTTGAGAGATTGATCTCACGGCACATCAAATCCAGCCTTTCCTCCACCCTGGACCCACAACAGTTTGCATATAGACAAAATTGGTATACGGAGGATGTGATCAACATAGCCCTTCACACTGCACTTAACCATCTTGAGCAGCAGGGGACCTAAGAAAGCTCTTCGTAGACTACAGTTCAGCGTTCAATACAATTATCCCAGTCATTCTAGTACACAAATTGACTGAACTGGGCCTTTCTCCTTCCATCTGCACCTGGATAAAGGACTTCCTCACAAACTGTTGAGATTGCCCCCCCCCCCCCCCCCCCCCCAGCCACCATCACGCTCAGCATCGGCTCCCCACAAGGCTGTGTATTAAGCCCTCTACTCTACTCCTTGTACACACTTGACTGTACTTCCATCCATTCTACCAACAAAATCATCAAATTTGCCAACGATACTACAGTGATTGGACTCATCTCAGGAGATGATGAATCAGCCTACAGAGATGAAGTCCAGAAACTAGTAGTGTGGTGTTCTGATAATAACTTGTCTCTGAACACTTCAAAGACAAAACATTTTTTACTTCAGGAGGCGAAGCATGAAATCAGCCCCACATTTTATATCAATGGAGACTGTATAGAGAGGGTCCACACTTTTAATTTCCTGGGAGTCCAAGTATCCAATGACCTCTCTTGGTCTGCTAACCAAGAAATAATCAAAAAGGCACAGCAAAGGTTGCAAATTGCTGGTGTCCTTTTACCGCTCTACTATTGAAAGCGTGTTAACGTGCTGTATTACAGTGTGGTACTCCAGTTGTACTGCAGCAGACAAGGCAGCCCTCCAAAGGTTAATACAGCCAAAAAAATCACAGGCTATTCGCTACTCTCCCTGGAAAGCATTGCTTGCTCCCACTATCTCTCAAAGGCCAAAAACATATCACATCCAGGGAACCACTTGTTTAATCTTTTGCCCTCAGGCAGACGGTACAGATCCTTAAGAACAAGGACCACAAGACTAAAGGACAGCTTCTTTCCAGTGGCAATCCGGACTCTAAACTCAAAAATGCACTAATGCACTAAAGGCAAAGGTCAGGGTTAAAATACTATACCAGTCACGTTATTTAACTACATTTATTATTTTTATTCCGATCTCTCTTCTGTCTATACTGCTGTCTTATGTAATGTGCAGTATGTCAACGTGCAATATCACCACTTGAACACTTTAATGATTAAGATTTAAAACAAATGCACTAAATAAGAGGTTAATATGAATACTAAGTCTGTAACTGTACTGTCTAGAGTTTATTTCTTGTGGTTATATTGTTGTCTGGTTATAAGGTTGTATGTCTTTCAAACATCATTCAGGAGCAGTGCTCCTAATTTAGTTGTATACAAATACAATGACAATAAATGCTTTCAATTCAATTCTCAGAAAAATTCCATTTTACTAGCTGTAATTACGAGCTCTACAAGGACGTGAATGCTTTATATAAGTTGAAATCTTGTAAGTACAATAATTACAACATGGCGTGAATGCACCTTGTTTCCTAATATTTGCTGTTGTCCACGGCAATGCTGTACATCAGTCTGCTCTTCCATTTTATCTCAAAAAGACACTACTTTCATTTCCATCTTAGCATACCCATTTGTCCGAAATCACCCCCATTATATAGTGCATCATTTTGAGAAGACAGCCATTTGTAGTGTTGTCCAAAACCATAGTGGACATTATTGAGTCCACTAATTCAGTCCCATAATGCACCATAATAACCAGTGTGAAATATTTTCAATGCAATAAATATTTCATGTCCATATCTCACGTGATACAAGAACTCAATTTCAGTGGTTATTTTGCGATATTGACCAGCTGACTACATTATCAATGGTGTCCAAACTCGGTCCTGGAGGACCACTGTCCTGCAGAGTTTAGCTCCAGCTTGCCTCAATACACATGCCTGGAAGTTTCTAGTATGCCTAGTAAGTATGCCTTGATTAGCTGGTTCAAGTTCAAGTTCATTTTATTTATTTAGGACATTTTATAACAGCCACTGACTGATCAAAGTGCTTTACAGAACTACAATTAAAATTAAAAGACAATAATACCATGCATAACAGAAAGGATTTTAAAATCAATTCTGAAATTAATGGGCAACCAATGAAGAGACCTCAGAATTGGGGTGATATGATCACTTTTTCGACTATTTGAGAGGAATCTTGCAGCAGCATTTTGCACTAATTGAAGACGAGCAGTTTGAGTTTTCGAAATACCGCAGTAAAGTAAATTGCAGTAGTCTACACGTGAGTTGATAAAGGCATGAACAGCCATCTCAAGAGTTTTATGATTAAGGAATGGTTTAACTTTCGACAGCAGATGAAGTTGATAAAAACTTATTACAGAGGAGATTTGTTTATCAAAGTTTAAAGACTCATCTAGTAGAATGCCCAGGTTCCGTACACTTGAAGATCTAAAAGAAGATAGTCTGCTAGGTTGAAGGTGGCAGCCTGAGGATTAACAGTGGACCCAAAAACAATGATCTCGATTTTGTTTTCATTTAGAAATAAAAAGTTTTGGTCCAGCCAAATTTTAACTTCATCTAGACAACTTAGTAATGATGAAAGGGCAGAGGGATCATTTTTCTTGATTGGTACATACATTTGAGTATCGTCTGCATAACGGTGAAAAGATACCCCATGTCGTCTTAGAATAGTGCCCAGTGGTAACATATAGAGAGAGAAAAGAGAAGGCGCTAAGATAGATCCTTGAGGAAGACCACCACAGGTTAGATATGCGCAACAGAAGAGGAACAATTTCCTAACTTTACTCTGAAAGTTCGACCTGAGAGATTTATGAAAACCAAGAATATCCGAGAGATTTTGAAAATTTTCATATTTATGATTTCCATTACACGAGAGTAGATGTTAAACTTCATGCTGATTTGTACTCGGCTTTCGCCAAGATAAGCACCAACTAAGACGTAGCTTTACAGTAACCTATACTTCTCCATCCATTTACGCTTCTTTCCAAATAGTGATGTGAATCTCCTTCTGTCTGGTGTTAATATTTGCGCGTCAGCACATACAACGGCTGCAACCACAGTGCGGTCCCCTCATGACAACCGTCCGGATTGAGCAGAGTAGGGGACATCTCTAGGGTCTTCAAGTGGGCACCTTCAAGTGGGAGGCACTTATTTACAATGACACCAATCTGGCCCTACTGCATCACAATTAATTTAAGAAACTTAGGAGAATATTCAAGAGAGCAGACGAAGGTTTCATATTGGCTATAATGTTCTTTGAGGAAGATTCAGTAGGAGTGAAGTATATCTCTCTGCTAG